>PVIH01000305.1:0-177116 GCA_004025045.1 Sigmodon hispidus
CTTTTAGTTCCTGGCATGTTTCTTTCATAGATTTGTTCATCTCTTCCAATTTTTTGTTTGTATTTTCTTCTATTTCTTTAAGGCTTTTTTTCATATCTTCTTTGAGAGCTTCGATGATCATCAAAAAGGAATTTTTGGTGTTGCTTCCTTCTGTTTCCTCTTCATTGCTCAGTTCAGGTCTTGTATTTGTAAGATCGCCCCTCTCTTCTGGAGTTACCATGTTGTCCTTTGTATTATTATGTAATTTTTTGCACTGACGTTTGCCCATGGCTTCAGTGGTTCACGATTAGATGGCTCCTGGTCAGTTGTGGCACTCGGATTTGTGTGCCTCCTGTCACCTCTTTGGTCAGGGTTTGATTCTGTCTTTCAGAGACCCCTGCAGTTGTTGGTTCGCTCAGTTCGAGGTCGTGGTGGGTAGCTGTGCAGATTCCCTCAGCAGGAGCTGTGGGTGTGGTCAGGGGCACAGTTCACCTGCCCCTGCTCCAGAGTGCACTGGGACTCTGCAGAATGCACTCGGTCCCGGGAGCGGAACCGGAAGCAATGGGAGCTCAACTCTCCCTCCTAGGCTAGGACACAGGTGCTGAGGCCCGCTGATCCCTCCTCACCTCTGGCCAGGGTCCGAATCTGCCCTTCAGAGACCCCTGTAGTTGGCTCGCTCAGTTTGCTCAGATCAAGGACGTGGTGGGGAGCCGTGCAGATTCCCTCAGCAGGAGCCGTGGGTGTGGTCAGGGGCAGAGTCTACCTGCCCCTGCTCCAGAGTGCGCTGGGACTTTTCAGAGAGCACTCTGTCCTGGGAGCGGAACCGGAAGCAATGGGAGCTCAACTCTCCCTCCCAGGCCAGGATACAGGCGCTGAGGCCTGCTGATCCCTCCTCACCTCTGGTCAGGGTCCGAATCTGCCCTTCAGTGACCCCTGTAGTTGGTTGGCTCAGTTTGCTCAGTTCGAGGACGTGGTGGGGAGCTGTGCAGATTCCCTCAGCAGGAGCTGTGGGTGTGGTCAGGGGCAGAGTTTACCTGCCCCTGCTCCAGAGTGCGCTGGGACTCTGCAGAGAGCACTCTCTAAGAGTCCTTTTAAATCTGCTTTCAAAATGACATGAAATACACATTAGCAGCTTAGCATTTTTGAGCTGGAGATTATGTAGTGTGTTCACACTGTTACATAAGCAACTATCAGAATTGCCTTTACTTTGCAAAACTGTGTCCATTAAACAGTCCCTCATACCAACCCAGCACTTGGAAACCATCATTCTGTCTTTATACCCCTGACTATTCTGGTCCTCCTCATCCTCCTCTTCCTCCTCCTTCTTCAGCACATCCTTTTTATTCTTCTTTGCAGTTTTTTGCTTTCATGTATCACAGGCTAGCCTCATTTTCTGTGTGCCATGCATTACCACACTTGAATCTAGATAGCATTTATTAGCAAAATCATGCTATAGCTGTCTTTTTGTGCCTGGCTTTATTTCATGTAACATGGTGTCTTCAAGAACGCTCTGATAATATTCCATTATATATCTATACGAGACTATGTTTCTCTACTCATCTGCTGATGAATGTATGTATTGGTTCCATATATTGTATTTTATGAATAATGATGTTAAAAACATGAGTATTTACATATTTATTTTAGACTCTGTTTTTAGTTCTTTGAGATATTACTGGACTTAATTCCCAATTCTTGTTTTAACATGAATTCCTACCACTCTATTTTCCTTTTTTTAAAAAAAAAAAAAAATACAGTAACAATCCCAATGTGTTTCAGTGGGAAGGTTACCCTTATGATGATCATTGCTAAATTTGAAAATAAAATAGAGAAGAAACTTCTTGCCCCACAGCTAAGCCTAAGTGGTGAATGGAGAACTGGGTCATCGATAGAGAACACAAGTAGATACCTCTTAAGAGTGGCATAAAGGGAGTGTGATCAGCAGGCCTCCAGTGGTCCCCGCAGTGCTCTACAGGGAAGAAGGTGGATATACAGGACTCTGTAATTTCACCCACTAATACTTAGCAACCAGAATCAAGTGTTGTTCTAGACAGTCAACATGTAAATACAGCCTTACACCAGTGAAGGAAGCGCCTTGCCCTTTGAGAGGGAAAGAAGAAGCAACACTACAAAGTGATACAATGAAGAAGGCATGGGGGCTGAGTTCCTTGGACTTAAAGCCCCATTACCTAGAGCTCCCCAAAGTAAAACTGCATAGCTATAGTTATTTAAGGTTTGTTCAGTGGTCAGGCATTGGGATGCACACCCATAATCCCAGTACTTTGGAGGCTGAGGTAAGAAGATTGCTGAGAATGTGCTAGCCTGGGCTAAATTAGTGACTACAAGGGCAGCCAGAACTACGTATCAAGACCCTATCTAAAATGTAAAGCACAGAGAGAGAGAGAGAGAGAGAGAGAGAGTCGTCCAGTACTTTTGATCTGTGTTGGTATCCTGGGAATGCATTAGGGGGGGTGTGTGTACCAGATGTATGGTACTTGGAATAGTGTGTGGTATATTGAAGCCCCTAGTAAATGTCCCCTGGTCTCTGAGTCACTCCACATGTCTGTCTTTCCTTTTGTGCCCTGGCTTAGTAGAGGCTGTCCCATTACAGTTCAGACTCTGGGCCCTAACACTGCATCTCCATCTTGTCCTTCACTGCTTCTAGTTGTGTAGTTTCAAGTGGTTTCCTTGACTTCTCCATTTCTTAACTTTCTCATCTGGAAAACAGAATTAGTATATACTTCCCATTGTGACAGCAGAAACTGTAAACGTGAAGTTCCCACACATAATAAGCATTTGATGAAATTTAACTACAATGATTATCAGAATAGGTAGAAAATACAGTAAATATGCATCTGCAAGGGACAGTCCTGGATACAGCTCACAGGCTTGCAAGCTGCAGTAAGTGGGATGGAACCTATAATGTGAGTAAGCACTTCACCAACACTTCTCAGCCTAACTTCATTCTCTCCATTTCCTGTTTTGCAAATTTCAAAGGCCACTGCCTTTAAAAGTGTTTTCGTTTTTGTACATACTAAAATCAGTCTCAATATTTCCACTCCTCAATTCTAACTGCCATCTTTGACTTGAAAGATCCATTCACCTGCACCCAGTACAATACATAGTGTCAATGTGTTAAGGCACCTGGGACCAAACTCAAGGACCTGAGTTCAATCCCCAGGACCCACATGGTAGAATGAGAGAACGCTCTCAAACAAGCTGTTCTCTCTACACAGTGTGCCCCAACAGACACACATATACAATATAAGCAAATGTTAATTTCAAACCAAGGATGTTTAAAGACTCTGATCAGTTCTCCAGATTTGGAGACCGACCTCCGTCCATCGCTCCCTCTGTCCCTTCCTCCCTCTCTCCTTTTCTCCTTCCTTTTACCTGTCTTCCTCTGTTCCTCCCATTCCTTCTTTCTCCTTTTTCCTTCTCCCCCACCCTCTTCTTTCTCTTTTTCTCTTCCCCTTTCGTGAGACATGGTCTCACTAAAAATTCAAGGCTAACCTCAAACTTGAAATCCTCCTGCCTTATTCTCTTAACTGCTGGGTGTGTGCCAGAAGGCCCGGCTTAGCTTCCCTTTTAGTGACAAGACTCCATTAGCAGGAGTCAGCTAGAGAGTGGGATTTTAAAGGTAAGCTCAGTCAGGAAAACACTGAACCGTTAGAGCAAGAGGTGAACAGTGAGAAAAGAGAGGAGGAGAAAGATGAGACAAATAGAGAAGGAAGAATTTCTCATAACTGCGAGGGGGCTGGACAGCGGAAGGAAGAGACACACAGAGGGAAGCTAACCCTAACCTCTCAAGGAAACATTAGTGCGAGTGTCTGTTTTCAAATAAACAGCTCGAAGAATGAACTTACAAACAGGGAACTTAAGGAATCAATTAAATATATTGGACACACATATTGGCAGAAACTCAAATCCAAGGACAAACCTCAGATCAGCAGGGAGTTTAGATACGTTTTAAAGAGCCTATCAAGAATAAAAATGTCCAGCCCCGTTGGGAAGACCTTGGTGCTGATACAAGGCCAAGGCCAAAATTTCTGGCCATTTGCTATAGGAAGGAAGGAGTAGATAGAGGAGGCATTTTTTGATAGGATTTTAAAAAATGTATTGTGATTCCTTTCAAAACTAGAGAACAATTCAGTGAACTCTGCAGGGGAATGGACTGGGAAGTGGAGACCAAGGCAGAGGTCTGGCTGCAAAGAGAGTGGGGGAGGTGGGAGATGGGGGGAGGGGCGTTGAGATTAACAGTCATGGGAGCCGCCCCGTACTCAGTATGCTGCCAGAAATGGTGTTGCTGGGTACCACTTCAGCTCAGACTCAGTTTTCCTCCATGCACTTTGTCTGGTGTTTATGGAATTCTGGAACTGGAGCAGGAAAGCAGCATTTGAGTTGGAGTTATGGGTCAGTGAGCATCAGAGACTTGGGGTCCCATCCTGGGGCTTGCTTATACAAGTATATATGAATAGAAATTAAAGTCAACAAGGCAGGAGTTCTGTGCTAACCAGGTTCCTCTCCCTGAACCTTTGTGTTAGGACCCAAGAGGAGAAAATAGGTGAAAGAGGGAGGGAGAGAGGGGAAGAGAGAGAGAGAAATCCAGATGTCACCCCTGTTCTCTTGCACTGTCTTCAGCTTCCGCTTTTCCTTTGTGATCTCCCTGAACACCCTAACCTTCTGCTCAGGATCTCTCAGACTTTCCAGAATGTGTTGCTCAACAGACAGGAAAGCTCCACTGTGCTCTACACAGCATGTGAGTCGTCTGACCCACAAAGTAAACTCAGAAGTGTGACAGTGTGACTCAGGGAGCACATCCTTTCTTCTCTCTGTCTGTCTGTCTGTCTGTCTGTCTGTCTGTCTGTCTGTCTGTCTGTCTGTCTTTTAAAGATAAAACATTAGGCCAGCCATAGTGGTACCAGCCTGTAATCACAACACTAGGAAGGGATCTGATGTTCAAAGTTGCCCTCACCTGTATAATGAGTTTGAAAACAAACTGAACCACATAAGAAAGACCTTGTCTCAAAAACAAAAACACACACACAAAAAAAAAAAAATAAATTATTAATTAAAATTAAAAAAAAGACAGCTAGTAGCTTGTTCAAAAATCATATAGCTTAGGAAGTGGCAAAATGGATTTATTTGGAATCCAGGACTCATATATATTTGAGACAAATTTTCTCTGTGTAACAGCCCTGTCTGTCCTGGAACTCATTCTGTAGACCAAGACTGGCTCCCCAGCCTCACAGAGATCTGCCTGCCTCTGCCTCCCAAGTGATCAGATTAAAGACATGCACCACCACTGCCCAGCTGACTAATGATTTCCAACTCAGATCAGTATGGAAAGCTAGAAACAAGTTACCAGAATTTGGCAATGCTTGACTAAGTCGCACTGCTTCGATGGAGTGTTGCAAACTAAAAGCATGCGGTGGCAATAGCTCACTCTAGGGTTTAAACCATTTGAGTGTGAACCACAGCTGTTTCATAAACATCTGGAGTTGTATGAGCTCCATCTGAGCTCACAGGAAAGTTTCATGCTCCAGGGATATCTATCTCTCTATAGAGGATTTCTGAGAAGTCTATGTAGAGTGAATGTCTAAAATACTATTTTTAGCCAGGCATGATAGCACACACCTCCAGATATCACCACTTTAAAGTGGAGACAGAAAGTTTAAGGTCAACCCTAGCTATATACTGAATTTGGATATCAGCCTGAGCTACATGAGATCCTGTCTATCATAAATAAAGCACAATTTAAAACTGCTATCTGCAAGTCAGACTTCGCCTAATCAGAACCATGAATCCAGGCTTGGGAAGTGAGAGTAACACTTTATATTCCCTCCCACTATGAATGCTAAAGACAGTATGTCTCCCCAGGTTAGAAATGCATAGAAAACTTACATTTTAACTAAGGGACACAGAGGATACAAGACACACCTTGGAATGACCTTGCAGACCACGGGTCAGTCATGCTTTATGCAATGGAAAGACCTGGAACACTGACAGGAAGCAGAAAAACACTAGCTTGGGATGAGAAGCATCAGATCCATAGTGTACAAGGAGAAAAGTCAGGAAAAAATGGAGATCTCCTTGTATAAAAAAAATTAAATATTTCTAGATGGTGAGAGCAGAGTATTAACCCAAATAGAGGATCCCTCTCACCACAGAAGTGGATTCTACATAAATCCACTCATTGAATTAAACATCTTGGAATGAATATCACCTTGGAATGATTTCAGGATGGGTGTTTATGCTAGGCTGTAGGACACACTCTAGAGTTGTCTGCTCAGAGTATTTTTTCATTTATTCTTTCATTCAGCAAACATCACTGAGCATCTAGTACTGAACATGTTATAGGGTACCTGGTTGTAGAAAGATAAATTCCATAGTATATTCATTACCTTGTATCTCTCTATGAATGACTATCTATTAACTGCCTGCTAAAGCGTCAGAACTTCTTGGTTACTATTTAGAAAAGGAAAGGAAGATGGTTCTGAGACAATCTGAAGAAGAAGCTGTTAAGGTCCGAAAAGCTTCCCTAACAGACACTGATTTCAAACTGTTGATAGATTCTTCCACACTGATTCAACTACACAAAACTCCCCTCAAAGAACACCAGGGCTAGGAAAGAAAGAAGCACAACTATTTATTGTTATTATAGATATTATATTATAGCATACTATTTTAGAAGAATATAAATTATTCTTCTAAAGTTTGATGGTGGAAAAAGAACTTGAGATGGAATGATAATTTGAACATGACATGGACCATGACATGGAAAAAGGTCAAGGCTGTCTCTGGATTATTAAACACTGACCATAGTGGGAGATAATACTCAAGACCCACAGGTCTTTCTTGAACTTTCATTGTGTGTGCGTGTGTGTGTGTGTGTGTGTGTGTGTGTGTGTGTGTGTGTGTGTGTGTGTACTGAAGATTGTGCTATATCCCCAATCCATTTCTTGGTTTCCTATTGTTGAGACAGAGTTTAATTTAGTTGCCCAAACTGACTTTTAATTCACTGTAGCACAGCCAGGCCTTGAAACTCCTAATTAGCTGGGATTCTAGTCCTGCACAACCAAATATAATTCTTTTTTGTATTCTTTTTAGCAATGGCCTCTGCCCACCTGTGCTGCAAGCCAGTGCACAGGGCATCTTCTAATTGACCCCTTACCCTGGGCATGAAGGCTCACACCTATAATCCCAGCACTTGAGATACCACAGCAAAAGAATTACAATAAATTTGGGACCATCCATCTCTCATAAGATGTTTTTTAGATAAGCCAAAAATGACTAAGAGCTGAGGGAAAAAAGAAGGGTAGTGACTTATCTCACAATCAATAAAATAAGAGTACTGGTCAGAATCAAAAATTCTGATTGGAAAAAATATATTACAATACATGCATGTTGTTATGAAACCAGACAAGAGAAAGTCTTTTGTACTCAGATTGCAAGTCTGTGTGTTAACAATAAGCTCAAGTGGTCTGGTTTAGGACAGTGAATTTATAGGCTGGAGGATGTTTCCAGTTCAAAGCAGTAACACTACTTTCCAATGAACACGTTTTTCTGGCAAAGCACTATTATTACTGGCTTTCGGGTGACTTTCATAAATAGATTCCTAAGTCTGTGATTCTACTTTTAATCATATTTTTGAGCATATTTGCTGCTAAAAGGAGGTCTTTTTTTTCTAAGTAGTTCAAATTCAGTGCGAGGCACTCACATATGTTTTCTTTAAAAGGGTATTAATGGATCATACCCTCTTCCCCATGGTTTTAGTTTTTAATCAAAAGGCAAAGAAGGTGCTGTGGCAACTGAGACAGAGGATTGTCTACTGGGAGAGTATACTGGCAGTCACGCACTGGGTGTAGTCAGGCATCTCTAGAACATGATGCTTGAAGCAGATCCAACCTCTGCCCCAGATTTTCTGTGACCACTGGCCCACTCTAGGCCTCTCTGCCTAGTAAAGAAAGGTGGAGTCCAGCCCTTTCTGGTATGAAGACCCTATTTTGGGATTAAAGCATTTCATAGACCTCCACCGATATTACATTTTAGATCTTCTGTTTGTAAATGAGTTTTCATTCCATGACTCACAATAACATGTACATGCATTTGAAAGTCAGTGACACATGTGCCATGTTTAACTGGTGTGCTGATGCTGTTGGGAACACATGAACTTCTAGTAAGATGCCTTTTCAATCCTGAGGTGCAGCGATTGGAGTGTGATCCTTTGTGTTGTAACACCCCTCTTAGCTGTTGCTTTATTGGGGTCTCTTCTCCTTGGCTACATGAAGAACAATGACATGGTAATAATAGCCATAACATTTTTCTTACTACCTATTAGGAAAAGGATGCTATAAAATTATCTGGCCTCAGAAATAGCAACTACAGGATTCATTCTTAAAGGGGAAACCAAGACAAAAAGGATATCACATTTCCCAGCTCAGTTCACATATTAAATATTCTGTGTGTGTGTGTGTGTGTGTGTGTGTGTGTGTGTGTGTGTGTAAGAGAGAGAAAGAGAGAGAGAGAGAGAGAGAGAGAGAGAGAGAGAGAGAGAGACTGCATTTATGTGTCTGTGTGCTACTACTGGGGACTGAACACAGGGTCTCATAAATCCCCATCTCTCTTTTTGCTTTTTATTTTGAAGCATAGCCTTACTAAGTTGTCCAGAATGGCTTTGAACTCACTCTGTGACTGAGACAGGTTCTCAGCTTGGGATCCTCTCACATCAACCACTCAAGTAGCTGGCAATATAGGCTCATACTAACACACATGCTTGATTTCTTTTTAATACTCTAAACTGAGTTTCTAATTTTACTCAAATTTTTGGATGGTCAGATTTGAGATTTTGTTTGTTTGTTTGTTTGTTTAGGAAAAGCTGTTGTTTTCTGGAGCGGGACACCTCAATAGGTTAAACACGAAGTTATAAGTCCATGTACTAACATTTTCACGATGATTCAGAACTTCTTGATATATAAACCAGGGGAAATTGCCCATCTGATTATTTTAGGTTAAACTATTTGTCACAAACACCAGATCTGATAAGAACAGGAAACTTTGTATTGGCTGGTATGGAAAGATTTTTGAGTCAGTCACATTTTTCTGTGGAGATGATTACTATACATGCATGTTGTTAATTTAAAAATAAAGTTAGATAAAAGAGAAAACCCATAACATCTGCATCAAAGTGAACACAGTGTAATCATTTTGAGTTACTTAGAAAGCTCTTTTAAATACTTTGCTTAATCTTCTAACCTCAAAGACCACTAATTAAAAATTCAACTGCTATGGAGTTGTATCAACTTGTAACTCTTCACCATGTAACTCCCTTTGCAACAGACTTACAAAAGTGCCAAAGCTGCGCAACAGGAGAATGACATAAAGGCATTTATGAACTGAATATAATATACGCACTTGTCTCTTAAAAAAAATAATGATGAAGGCTGGGAAGATGACTTCATGGGCAAAGTGGTTGCCATAGACATGGGACATGAGTTTGAATCCCCCAAACACACTAACATTTCAGTAGAAGGCATCTGTCATCTAAATTCCCCCACAGTGAGATGGAGGGCACAGACGGGGGAAATCAAAGAAGCTAATGGACATCTAGACTTGCACATACAAAGGCAGACAATAAAGATGTCCTGCCTTACAAGAGCTGGAGCACATGTATGCATGCATCGTACGGCACACACAATGATAATCATAGTAATAATGATCTGTGGTAATACAATGGCCCCAGGGCACTGAGAACATGCCTCATAGACATGACAAGAAAATGACTAAAAAGCATCCCAGGAGTGTCTGAAGACATCTAGCAGGGATGAAAAGGATATGTGCTATTGTGCATTGATACTTCCCCTACATCTCCTGGAACCTCTGAATCCTGGCAGAATTGTAAACATAACCTACAAGTGAAACTTACATTGGAATCTCTGGATCAAAGGCTAGATTCCTTGATCTCTCCCTCCACCCCATCCCTTCTCAGAACAGGAAGCAATCTGTCTAACCCTGGGTTTGGGGGAGCTAGTGAAGTGTGTATCTGTCTCAGTGTGACTTTACCTTGGGGGCCTTCAAAGTGAAATGGCATCTAATGACTTCACTTGTAGCTTTCCAGACTGGATAGAAAGCCATTTCGAGAGTGCATCGTGTCATTGTTTAAATGTTTTCATTACTCACTTCAGCTTGGTAGATTTATTTATTTTTCTTAACATACCCATGTGAGAGAAGGAATATACATGCCATCAATATCCTATTCAAGTATATATCTTCAAATAGTCTGTGTCTCCAAAATATAGCTAAAATAATTTCAGATCTGAAGTTTCTGTTCCTTATTATAATTTTGTCAAGCACAGCCTGATATTTATTGCATTTCTGTATTCCAAAGTAACCATCATACTAAACCTGGTGACTCCCAAAGGCCTCATTGAAAGATAAAGGATTCTGAATTTTTGGCTTACTTATTCTCAGGATATCTAGAGATGAAGTCCTGGATGTTGATAGGTGTTTTTCTGACATTCTGATTTTTGAAATCCTAATAGGTTTCACAATGGCATCTTCCAAGGATTGCTAAGACAATGTTATTTTTATTTCTATTTTTAATTAATTAATGTATTTATTTTTTAAGGATGAAACATGATTGACAAATTCTTAGCCAAATTAAACAAAAAGGGAAGACCTACTGCAATAAAACTAGAAATTGAAAGGCAAACATTATAACAGATATGAATGAAATTCCAGAAAATCATAAGGACATACATTATAAATTTGCTTCAATAAATTGAAGAATCTGAAAAAAAAAAACACTAGTGAGTTTTTAGGTAGCAAACTTTAACCTAAATTCAATGAATGCTTTTAACAAATGCATACTTTGTAACCTGCTTGAAATACTAATAACTTTATTTCAACTAGAATTTAGCTGTACATTAGCCTACTTATTTAGTATGTGTTTGGGGAAAGTGGATAATTTTCAGGGAAATTTAGTCTTGAAAACAATGCTAAAGCTAGTTCTGGGAGGCGGCTTAACCAGTGGAGAGTTTACCTAGCAGTGCCCAAAGCCCTAGGTTCAGTTCCCAGCACTACATACACCAGGAATGGTAGTATAGGGAGGGGGGTAGAATCAGGTGGATCAGAAGTTCAGGGTTCTTCTCAGCTATGCAGAGAGTTCAAATCCAACTTGGTGTATGTGAGACACACCCACACATATAAACACACACACCACAAAATATCTGATCAAGGTCAGTCATGGTTATGGTTTACTTCTCTCTTGCTTTCTGTTTTTGCTTTGCTTTTGAGACAGGAACTCCCTATTATATAGCTCTGTCTTTCCTGGAACTCTCTACGTAGACCAGGTTTGTCTTGAACGCACAGAGACCCATCTGCTTTTGCCTTCCAAGTGTTTAAATTAAAAGTCTGAAGCCACTACACCTGGCTTTGTTTTGTTTTCTTTAAGCAGGGTCTCATGTGGCCTAATCCTTCTGCCTCAAAGTGCTAAAATCACAGACGTGTACCATCACACCCATCCAAAGTCTCCTTTTTTGATCTGACATCTGCTAAAGGTCAGGAAAGCTTCTGGTGGAAGGCTGGCACACCTCACAGCTGGGTCCTACACTGGGACAGCATGCACAGCCTCCCTTGACTCATGCCAAAACCACTGGAGCTTTACCCATGAGGCACGTTAATGTCTTCACCTTTTGTTCTAAATTTACTGTACCGAACTTTACCAAAAGAATTCTGGATTTGAAAATAATAAAAAGCAAAGGATCGAGAGTTCCATTGTTAGCCCAGAAGTGAGTCACCACTGCAGAATTCCTTCTGTCTCCTGATTAGACCGGATACTGGCTGGGCGGTACAGCAGGAAAGACTATAATGTGTGTGTGTGTGTGTGTGTGTGTGTGTGTGTGTGTGTGTGTGTGTGTGTGTGTGTGTGTGAACAGTCACAAAAGGTCACAATTTTAACAGGTTAAAAGCCAAAGCTCCCTCCTGGGCATCTGGGAGGCTGTGAGCTTTTTTTTTTTTTTTCTTTTCCAAACTACCGTCTCACTTGCAAAGCGTGGGCTGGGAATCCTATATTTTTCTCTCTTCTAACTTGAGTTGACCCCCAGCTGACACGGTTACGTGCGTCCCTGCTCGAGAAGGAACTGACACTGATTTTTGGTCTTGGCATGCCTAGAAAAGGCAGCATATCTGAATTCTCTCTAGTCTTGTCAATTCTCTTCCTATTCTGTAGCCACAAGGAAAGCAGAGCCAAAAGAAAGCACCTTTACAACAAAGGGGGCTTCTTTGTTTCCAGAGCATGGGATATGACATAAACAGGATAAACTAATAATCTAAAATATAATCCCAGGCCTTCCAAGAGAGAGCCACCATGGCTTGGGAGTGAACAAGTAACCAGGTATAGTGTTAACTGAACACTGATTCAAAGAACAGAGATATGCAGCATGTATTTAGTATTTTATCAAAGAACAGAGATATGCAGCATGTATTTAGTATTTACACACCAGCAGACACTGTGCTAAGCATTTTGTAAATTATCTATTAAGCCCTGCAAAACTTAAAAACCGTGTTTGGCAGCACATTCACTTGCCAGGCCAGTGCTTTTCAAGCTCATTTGTGGGTGTGAACAATGGAAATTTTGTCGCACACAAAATCTTCCACATAGCATCAGTGTGAAGCACCATCCAAAGTACAGTTGCCCTAGTAACAGCTGGAGCTGATGGGACTGTAGATCATCTCAGCTCTTCCTTCTCCCTGATATCACCAGGGACTTCTAGGGTTTCCGTGACTGCCCTGCAGCTAGACAGTCAAGTGCTCTGGCATGTTTAATGCCTATAATGAGATGATAGCTATCATTTGTATGATTTTATAAATGGAAAAAGCCAAGTTGTGGGGGAAGGAGATAAGTAACCTGCCTAAAAAAAAGAAAAAAAAAGAGAGAGAGAGAGAGATTATAGTTCTCTGGAGTGGTGATGTTCTCCTGTAATCTCAGTTTGTAGCAGGGATGAAGCAGGAGTTTGAGCCAAGCCTAGGGTTATTTAGCAAAACTTTGTCCAAAGTGACAATAAAAGTTAATTAATTAAATTGCAAAGCTAATAGGTTTAAAAGTTAGGACTCATACCCCAAGTCTGCCAAGCTCCAACCTCAGTGCTTTTCATTGGACCAGCTGTCTCAACTATAGCTGACTCATTGTTTAGATGCATATTTGGATCATTTCCATCCAGACTTGCCCAACTTAGACCAATTTGTCCTTGTCCAGGCTTGTCCATAGTCCTCCAAGGCTGACAGAGAATTCACCCCAGAGCTTTCTAACTAATCCTGTTTGACCAGAGCATTCATAGGAGCTTAGCTTTACCCTAAGCATTTGAAATGGATTGACCCATTTGTTTCTCACAACAGCGCTTAGTAGGTACAGGAGCTTAGCTTTACCCTAAGCATTTGAAATGGATTAACCCATTTGTTTCTCACAACAGCGCTTAGTAGGTACGAGGGCTGTGTTGCCTCCTCACTGTTTTTGTATCTGGGTTGGGGGGACTGGACTGAGCACTGCAAAGATAATGTAATAAGGTAAATCATCCAGTCAGTAATGGAGACAGTTATCTCAACAACAGTGTGTGCTGGGTTTGCTTTTGTTTCATTCTGGCTTCTTAACATATTTCAATCCCCCGTTGGTAATGAACTTGACACCTTGGCTTCCTGACCTTTTCAGACTTACCTATCACAGCCAAGGTTCTCTTGCCATTTCACTTTGCTCCCCCCCAACCCTGCCCCATCTGTCTTCTGAGATAGTCATAGGTGTCATGGCTGGCCTTGAACTCCCTATCCTTCCTTTCCTCCCTACCAACTGCTGAGTTCATAGGCCTGAGGGCCCAGATCATTTTATTCTTTTTGATTAACACCTAATTAATAGTAGACATAAATTATAACTTAACCTATGGTAGTTTGTGAAACCCGAATTTGTACTTAAAGAGAATTCTTAAGTTCTATAATGGCAAAGAAAAATGCTAGCCTGCTGTCTCACTGATGACAGTTTTAGAACCTGTGTACCTAATATCTTGAGACTTGGAACCATTGGGGACTTCTGTTAAAATCTTGACTTCGGTTGAGTTTAAACTGAAGCCTACTGGAGGTAATGGATTTTGTAAGTGTCTGCTCTTCGAAGGCAATTGGATGGGGCCTTTGGGATTCTGTTTGTTTCTGTTTGGTGGTGGTTGTTTTTCAAGTCATAGATAAGAGAATCCCTAACTCTCGCCTTCTAGAACAAGTTCACACTAGGAACTGGTTGTTTCTGTAGTGTAGATTTTTATTTCAGCAAATCTATATATCCTATCTGACTAGATCAATTATTGCTAAGCTGGGGTGGTGGGTGAATTACTATGAAACTCCCTTGAAGACCTCATAATCTATATATCTGTACAGAAATATTTTATATTCTATACTAGCTTCCTAGGTTTGTTTTGTGTTTTCTTTCATATTGCCATCTTACAAAAAAAAAGTCTTTCCCCTAGAACAGAATACAACCTGAAGGATGATCCTAGGTTTTAAGTCTTACTAATATACTGTTACCAATATGTTCTGTGAAATATTTATTAAAATTTCCCAAGATGATTGTGAAAAGTTCTTACATTTACCAGTATCTAATAAATGTAACCTGGGAAATTTTTGCTTTCTTTTAGGCCATGGTTTATCTATTTTCATATAACATAAAAAATATTATGGCCTAGATTATTTTCTTGATATGTTACTTATTTGACTTAGGACTAGTTATATGCCTATTAGATGTAGAAGCTGCTACATGTTTTGCACTGAAGCAAATATAAAAAGTATGACATGCTTGGTCTTAAAAACCTACAACTTTACTGGAAACAATTTTAAGATTAAACAATACATATCATATCAAATTACTCATCATAAAGATGCCATCTTATTTTGATCCTATCTTTTCTATTTGTTGTTGTTTTATATAAATGACTTTGATAAGATACAAGGCATGCTGTTAAATGTCTGGAAGGTTCAATGCTGGAAGTGAGAAATGGAAGAGTAATAATATATTGAATGTTAGAAATAATGATTCAGTTCACAAGAACATTGTATTCAGGAGAATTAACAAATTAAAATGAACAGGAACAAGTGTAAGTTCCTGTGTTCAGTTTCAAAATTTCAATAGTTTCAATACAGGATGGAAAAAACCTGTAATTTACACATTTAAGACAGTCCTGCTGACTTTTAATTAACCTAACTGTTCCTATGAGGGCTGCTGAGTATGGAGCACTATATGGGCTGGTGGCCTCACCTCCAGATAGACCTGCAAATGGAATCCCAATGTGTAGCTAAGCGGGCAGGGGGAATGCTTGGTGAATAGATCCCATTGGGAACAGATACAGCACGGTAGGAAGGTCCTATTTTGTAAAATAGCCTGTAGAAGTGGGGGCCTGTCTGTGAGTGACAGGGAAACCAGGCTAACAGAAATGTTGAGTAACCCACAGGATGTTTAGTCTAGAGAAGAAAGATGATGGGGACTTTGATGGTTGTTTTCATCATTTAGAGAATTATTGTGTGACTACAAGGAGGAATCTTGAGACCTATTGGGGTTATTTCAGTTGGCCAATAGGATAAGAATGTTAGGGAGAGAGAGAAAATTTCATTTTGATGTCTTCAGAAGCCTGCCTTTAAAGGTTTCTCCACCCATGAGCATTCCAGAAGCTGGCTGGCAGCCCAGCCTATAGAGAAACAAGTTTTTGCCAGTAATTCTGATGACTGATCTTTGAAGACTTCTCTGATGCTAGTGTGTTTGTTCTTATTTTCCAAAAGAAATGAGAAATAGCGACACTTTTCCTGTGTCTTCCTGAAGAGTTCAGATTGACACGAATTCTTCCAGAGTGCACTGCATGTTCCCATCATCCCTGCCTTCCCTGGCTGCAGCAACCTTGACCTACTTAACACAATCTGTTAGACTTGATAGACCCTAATCACAGGAAATCTGTTCCAACCATGATCCCATGCTGCTGAGCCACTTATGGTGAAATGATTGCCAAGAAATAAACGGAGACTCCGTCGGTCCACCAACTGGACCCACAAATGCCATTGCTGAACGTAACAGTCACCTTGCTCCAAGGTGAGGTAAATGGTCAGAGGAGGTTTGTAGGCCAAAGCCCAAGAGAGGCAGTGCACACATAGATTGCACTTACATCCTGCAGCTGATGGAGAAGTATCGATTCTCTGAGAAAATGTCAAAGGAAGGGAGGCGTTTCTCAGTGCCCTGCCGCTGCCCTAATATTTACTGTGGCTGCATCATCCAAGCTTTGCCATTTAGGCTAGCTTCTCCTGAGCACCTGCTGTGTTTTTTAAATGTTCCCAGATGTCCTCCTACATCCAGGAAAAGAAAATGACCCCTGTCAGCTGCCACTCTGTTGTCACCTTCCGAGCAGTCCATGCTTGGAAAACAAAATGTACAGTTCTACTGGAAAAGACTGTGGTGATATTACTGCAATGAAGTTGCTATCCCTGGGAACTAAATTACCTCTTTACTTCATTCTGAATACACAGTTTTGGCACCATGTCCGACCTGCCTGAGGAATCAGAGGGTGTAGTCTCATTGCTTTAATAGTTTGACAGGCATATGGACAAGGCTAGTTTCAGTTGTCATTAACTAGAGGTCAGGCAACAGTGGGAACAACACATCATGCTTCTAAGTTGGAATTACCTGTGTGATCTGAAAATTATTTTGAATAGTACCAAGCACCACCAGGAAGAAAAAAAAAAACACCTAGATTAAACCAAGACTAAAGCTAAAATAGGATTCATTGTTTGAGATTACAAAAATTCAGATAGTTACTATATTGATAACTCTTATTCAGTGACATGAATAATAGTTAATTTTGTATTAATGTCTGACAATCTTATCAAGCTAAAAAAAAAAAACCATCAGCCTAGGAAAAAATGTGATAAAAGCATTGTGTATAAAAAATACGATGAGAAGTAGCAATTTTTCCTCACAAACCAGCTGTCTTTTCTCCATCTATGACATTGGTGATGCTCAACAGCTGGTGATGACAGTGTCCCCAGCAAAGAGGAAAAGCAAGAGCCAATTCCCAGTTTCCAGCCAGCTGAAGGATCCACCCACTATTGTGTTTAGATGCCTCGCACACCCGAAGGCTGGTAGGTGTTCTACCAGCCTTAAGCAAACAACTCTACAGAAGATCTTTCACTTGTAGGAAAAGCCCTAGATCATACCTCAGCTGTGCTTTGTCAACCCATTCCCATCACCATTAGCCCAAATGCACAATGGGTTTAACAGATGATGGCTGATAAGACTCAAGTGAAATAACACCTCCACTACAGCTGCTGAGTTCACCTAGCACTCATAATGACTCTGTAACCTTGTCACTGCCTTACTTCAGCAAAGGAGGGACTGAAACCAAATGCTTTGAGGGGAGTTGTGTAAAACACACAAGTTAAAAATTAGCACAGTGGGTGTTTGAGCTAGATGGCCTGACTTATTCCAGAGTCTGAGTATTCAACTGTAAGGTTCTATCACTGCTCTGGTAATAGTACATAGGTAAAAATACTTCCAGAAGGCAGGAGGTCATCCTCTACCACAGAGTGAGGTTAATACCAGCCTTGGCTATAGGAGACCTTGTTTAAAACCACTAAAATAAATAATCAGGTGTCTAAGTACATGGCATTATATTGAGCCATATATGCACACGCGTGCACACACACACACACACACACACACACACACACACACATACACACACAGAAAGATGTTACTTAATGATGGAGAGATGTTTTGGAAAATGTATCATTAAACAACTTCATTGTTGTATGAACATTACATAGTATATGTGTACAAACCCAGATGGCACACAGTCTTTCAGTCAACTTTTAAAATTGAAGCCAGAGCACAAGCTATATAGTAAATACCAATGCTAACAACAAAGTAATTCATTATCATTATTCATTACTAGAGAATGTGCATAATTACAGATATCAGCGGGTGGGCTTGTTCACACCAGTGGCATCATAATCACTAACCTATAAGTAACGCATCATGATATGACATCGTTGCATATGACTGCATTGACATATTAAACTTCAACAGCCATAGACACAGGTATAGTGTTTGGCATAACATCTAGTTCAGTGTCATATCTGGGTTACAGCATTGTAAGGTGTCAGCAAAACTGAGTTCTTTTATCATCTCTTCCACACAGGGGTGGCATGGTCCAAACCAGTGAGCAGTATGAATTTGTGCACCACGCTCTGTGCCTATACGAGAGCAGACTTTCACCAGAAACTGTCCAGTGAGTCCATGAAGATTTATTAGAGCATGAATCTCTCACAGGTGATTAAGGAGATCACCTACAAAAAGCTCCTGGAAGGAGCTTCCTGCAGTGGATGAGGAGGTTCTGAAGGCAACCTCAAACACGAACTGTGGAAGACCTGGCAACATAAAAGATTGCTGACCTTTTGTGTATAGGAATGCATTTGTAGGCACCCCCCAAATTATTTTGAAGGTCCTACGCTGACAGAGGTATAATAATTTCTCACACAGCCTAAGGTGGCTTTCATTTTGTCTGTGTTGATTATCTGCCACCCTGAACGGATGTGTGTAGTATTCAGTGACTGTCATTGTGACCACAGGAGGAACTGCTGAAGAAGTCATTATCCTGTGTTTAGATCCTTTGATGCTCATGGAATCTGTCTTGTGAATGGACTGTCAGCTGTTCAACTGTTCAAGTTTAAGTGCTATTATTTATCTTGGCCACCAGAATCTTGCCGCTAAGGTTGCAAGTGATCAATAACAGATTTTTAACAAATACTTTTTGTTTATGAAAACAATCAAATGCAGTCACTATTTTATATGGAAATGTGTCTTGATAATATCTACTAAATGTGTATTTATAGTACCTCCTTGGATCAATTACAGAGCACAATGGCTGTCATTGGATACATATATATACAAATATATATGTATGCATATATATTCTATTATTAGACATAGAGTTGGCTCCTGTTCTAAGACTCTAACCACTATATTTCTACATTGTGACTTGTTTTGCTTTAAAAAGGGGATACACAAATTTATAGTAACTATAAAGTATCACTAATTTTAAATACTCATCTCTCTTCTACTAAGAAGAGATTTTTGAATATGCTGTCTACCTGGAAACTCTCTCCCAATAAGAGACAGGTGCCTTTGGGGAGGTTCCATCCTGTCTCATTCCCAGAAGTTCTTCTAAAGATATTGTCATGCATATCCTTACCTTTACAAAAGGTTTGATTTCTCAAAAGACAAATGAAGGCAAAATAACCACACCCAGCAAACACAAGATGTTCTGCTTACATTGTTCATATATGAATTTTCAAGGCAGCAGAGTTGACTTTGTTTCATACTACCAATAAATGTCTCTTAACACTAAATATTGAGTTGAGTGTATTCGTCTCTTACCCCCATTGGGAAAAAAGTCATTGTGTGGGCAAACTGAAGCAGGTAATATGACAGATTTAATTTTTGTCTTTTCCTTCTCAAGGTGGAAATGCCTCTCTTCAAAGGCAATCTTATAAACACTCGACAGATAATTCTAGAAGTAGCATCATTATGTGGTTTTCCTCATAGACGCCAGCATCTCATTATACAATCAGTACATGTTTATGTCTTCATATCTCTTGTCACAGACCCCCATAAATTACACAGCTTGTGTGTATTGGCCAGAGTCATATCACCTTAAAATAAGGCATGGCGTAGGAAAACTCAATTATCTTGACATTATAATTCTCTCTTTCCATCTTGAGGTTCAGAAGTAATTGTGTGCCAAAGGGATGTGGGGGAGACTTTCTTGGGGTTTATTCTGGCTCTTGGGGGCTGGACCTACATTTTAGAAAGAGATGACCATTATACTTTCTTTCTAAGGAAACAGACAGAAGGACACTGGTGTAAAACTTCCCCCAAACAATTCAATTGGAGGAAGTGTGTCACTGACTTTTCCCCTCTCCGTGAAGCACGTTTCCTTCCTACTCTTTGCTTCTCTTATCTGGGAGGATTTTTTTTCCCCCAAGCGAAGCATGAACTGTTGTTAAGTGGAAAATGGAGGCTGAATTTTACATGGCGATTCTAAGCTGCCTGATCCTTGGGAGCTTGGGTGAGTGTGTCTGCCTCAGTTTCCTGAGGCATCATCTCTCTACCTCCGACCGAGGAGGCTGGGAGCCTTTTGAGAAGTATCTAAAACAAGTCAGAGTTGGAGCCAGGTTTCTATGGCAGTGTAGCTAAAGACAATGAATAGGAAAGGATTAGAGGAGTCAGCTCTGGCCACACTACTGAGATTTCGCTCCAGAAAAAAATAAGTGTTTTCCAAAAGCCTGGGACAGCTCAGTTTCTGAAAGGATCGACCTCTGAGTGAGGAACCCTGAGCAAACATCTTTTATTATTTATATGTAACAGTCTCTATGTTGTGGGTGAGTTTATCAGGTTATATTTTTACTTTCTTTTCTGTTAAAGAAAAAAATATATACATAAAGAATATGAATCGGGGGGGAGGAAATATGTTTTATTTGGAAGCTGTCATTCAGAAGGATTGAATATTTCCATGGAAAAGCTAGAGAGTTTGGGTTAAGAACTCAGTGAAAATGATTTCTGTGTCTGAATATTTTACTTTTTTAACACTGAATGTTTAATAGTCTTTAAGAAATGCTGATATATTTTTTAAAATATGTTGGTATTTGGTGGGAAACTGTAGGTATTATCACAAAAGCAATGCTTCTCTCCAGTCTGCAGGAAAGTAGCCCCTGTTCATCCTTGTTTGCTACCAGCCAACAGTTGTGCTTGGAAGGATGGGAAATCCCACTATTTTTATCTTTCAGTAAATGTGCCCAATTTTAAAAGTGTTTATTCAGGCTATTCAACTAATAAACAAATATTTATTTGATCTGGGAGTTTAAGGACTGAAAAGGGGGAGTCTCCCTCTTTTATATAAAGGAACAGGGCTATGATATGAACGGGACTAAATGGCTAAAGGGGACCGAGCCCTGTATTTAATTAACTCTGTGATAACACACACATCATTCTCTGTGTTTGTGTTTCCTCATCCATTGAAAATCCATATTCCTTGAATGACTTTGTTTCTTTTCCAAGATCCCTTTCATTTTTTGACTGGGGATATGTTTTCACCAAATCATACTAAAGTTTAACATGAAAGTGTTATGTATAGTGTTTTGATATTCTTTTGTTGTTTCTGTTTTTTGCTTTTTTTTTTTTTTTGGTGAGTTGATTGGTTGGTTTGGGAAGGTGTTTTTGGTTGCCTGGTTGGGTTTGGAAGATGTTTTTGTTTTTTTGGTTGGGTTTGTGTGTGGCAGTAAGGGGATGCTTGTTTGTTTGCCTTTGGATTTTAAAGTCATATGAGCTAAATCTGAAACTTTATGCACTTTCCATGGACCTACATTTGATTGAAAAATCAAAATATAAGTAAACCTGGTATTTTTTAATTCAGCTGGTATGTGGGCATGTGGTTTTGCTATTTAATGGCCCTTCCATGGTACTTCACATGTCTTTCATCTTCCAGAGGGGTTCCAGATAGTCCATGTCCATAGAAAGCTGTGTCTTTCCATAAATCAAAAAGTGATTATGGGTTCATGCAATAGCACCAACCAGAATCAGCAGTGGCTGTCAACCGAGAATGGGAAGTTCTTTCACATTAAATCTGGATCGTGCCTGGGCATCTCCAACTCCTCAAGGGGTCCTTTCCGACCAGCAGTCTCCACTTCCTGTGCCCAGGCACCTCGATGGACCTGTCATGATCGAGAAGGTTTCCTTGAGGTGGAAAATACCTCTCTCTTTCTCAAGAAACAAAACCGAAGGGTGGTAGTGAAGAAGATCAGTAAATACCTTGATAGCTGGATGAAGTTAGAGACCAACAAGGAGGGAGAGACGGTTAATGAAAGCCTCTGTGCAAATCAAGGTGAGTGATTTCTTCCAGAATCAGTTCTGGAAGTCATTCTGCTAACAGTCTGGTCTTCGTGAAACCCACAGAGGGCATGTGCTTCTATCTGTCTCCTTTGGAAGATACATACACTAACAGACATATACTGAGTGGTACCCAACGATGGAAAACTTCATTATCTTCATCAGAGTCAGCACCTTCCCTGCCTGTCTTCTTTGCCTTTCCCTTTTTTTCTTGTACTTTCTTAGACTTTAAACTGTGTGTGTGCACGTATGTGTGCAGTCTCCTGTGAGTGCCACTTCTTGCATGCAGAGGAGTCAGAGGACAACCTTGGGTCTTAGTCCTTGACATCCACCTCATTAGAGACAATATCTTTTGTTCACCCCTGCATACACCACACTAGGTAGATACATATCTCTGTGAATTGTCCTATCTCCATCTCTCATCTCATGTAGAAGACACTTGTACAATTGAACCTGTGCCCTTCAAAGGCCTCTAGGGATCTGAACTCAGGTTTCAAACCCACTGAGTCATCTTTTCAGGTCCAAAAAAAAAAAAGTTGCTTTAGTCTCCCGTTAGGGCCAGACAGTATAATCAAGTACTACTAGGTATTGGAATATACATCCCGGCATATACAATATGTAATGACTATTTAGTGATCAGTTAGTGATCAGGAAATTGACTCTACTGACCTAGAAATTTCTGTCCTCTAGTGAGGAAGTGTATTAGAACACAGAAGGGGCCTCAAAAGACAGAAATGGTACTATGCCACTTTTTAAAAGTCTCTCATATTAATGTTCACATCATTCATACTTTTTTGATATAGTAAAAGCCGATGAGTAGTCATAAATTTTTCTAATTTGTAGATAATTAGTGTCCCCAGATGACAGATGTACATAAATATGTGTATGCATGCACACATTCTTGGTTCAGTACATTAGTCCTAAGTAGGAATATTTGTGCAACATCCATGCAGTTTCATCTCCTCTTGAAGTTAACTCTTTTCATAGTGAATCTGCTCCTCCATCAGAGGTTGTCTCAGGAAGTCATGAATGATAAAACTCAAAAAAAATCACAATGCACTGGGCACGAAAGAATTTTACAGGCCACTGGGAAAATTACTTACAAACGAATCTCCACAGTAAACAGGCTGAAGTTCATCAGGATGTAATAAATTGTTCTAAGTCCAAGTTAATTTCTTGTCTAATGTACATCCCATATAAGAGTACTGCCTGGTGCTTTCCAGCCCTCCCCTGTGCTGACCCAGTGACTTTCAGTTCTTCCCAGTATTGACTCACTGGTTTTCTTCTAGTTGGTTGCATGACAATGTCATGGGAAAGAGGCAGAGCTTACTAAAAACACAGATCCCTAAGTTTCCTTCCGACCTTTCTTTGAAGCTGCACAGATCCAGAGTCAGATGCAATGGACCTGTACTAATGCTAACCAAATGGACCATAGTCCTTGGTACAGTATCCACTATACTTCCTTACCCTCCTCTGAGACTTCTTTGAGCTTTTCTTTCATGATCATCTTTAAGCATTGTTCTGTCACTCACATAGATGCCAAGCAAGTATTTAACTAGGTGCTGGTTGAGGGTTCTTCTGCAGTGGACATTGAGTTTTACAGTCTCAATTCTTCCATCAGTTCTAGTCAGAATAGTCATGCAAAGAGGGTAAACATACAGTAGTATATTACAAAGTTTAACTTTATCAGAAAATATGCAGCACATAGAGGCAACCTATAAAGTTTCTTTACTGTGGTTGATTTATTCAGGTCGGTCTTAAATGACATAGAACCCTGGTAAATATAACAGTTGTACCACCTGCCCCAGACAGGGTTTCTCTGTGCAGCACCAGCTGGCTGGACCTGGAACTCTCTCTGTAGACCAACCTGGATTTAAACTCACAAAGATCTGCCTGAGTCTGCCTCCCAAGTGCTGAGATTACAGACATGCACCACTACCACCCACTAACAGTTTTACTCTTACCCACAGGAAGGGAGACCCGTCTCTAACCTGAAATTCTTCAAGGCAGGTGTTTACTTTCACACTGCCTGCAAGGCCCTCGGTTTTTTTGTTGTCGCTATTTTTTGTTTTTTGTTTTTTTGAGACCAGGTATTACTGTGTAGCCAAGGTTGGCCTAAAATTCACAAACTATGGTTCCTCCTATAGAGGACACTGCCTCCCAAGTACAAATTATAGGTGTGTTCTCACACTCAGCTTGAACCAGCTTGAAAACAATTATTTTTCAAATCAGTATTTTAAAGCTTTAAAACAAAAACTGGGGCTCTACTGCTATCATTCTGAGTCATCAAGATGGCAACAAAAGCATGACTTCCCAAACACCAATCTGTCTGATTAAAAAATAAAAGAACAGAGGCTCATAATACAACCCATAGTATTACCCAGGACTTGTTAATATCTGGCTACTGAAAAGTATATCTTTGAGTTATTATATTCTACATTAATTGCTCTTTCCTGCTTTGGTTTACTATGCTGTATGTTGGTATGAATTTTCATCTGTTAATTTTATTTCTACTTGGGTATTTATAAAGTAATTTAGGCATGAATTTTTAACTGTACTCTTTATTTCACTGACTACATTCTCTGAAATGTTAATCATCTCAATTATTTCTTAGTAATCTCCTTGAGCTCCTGCCTTTTTCCCTTATACACTTAAGGAGCCCAAAAGTATTTGAAGTATATATGTGTGTGCATCACCTTTGAAGTGTGTATGTGTGCATCACCTTTCTCTTGTCTTCAGTTTCATTGTTAGCTCTCCCAGATAATTTGATCACTTTTAATAGATGTATTCTATTTTATTATATTCAACATCTCTCCCAGAGTAGAAATACAGTTAAAGTTTCTTACGCAAAAAAAAAAAAAAAAAAAGACATTAAGAGAAACTAATTTGTTTATTGTCCTTATCTTTATACGAAAATCTAGTATCTTGGTCAATGATTATTTCTGAGTCTGATTATTAGTTTGTTGCCCTTTGGGAATATATCCAAAAGATGGTCTTGGCCTGGTGAAGTCAGTTCATATCATCTTACAGGTGACTTTGACCTAACTAAAAGCTAGTGACTACCTCAATGCAAATTTTTTTTAGATTGGCTACAGAATGTCCTACTGGTCTTGAATTATGTCCTAAGAAGAATTTTGCTACAATGTGAAAACAATGTAGTAGCAATGGCACAATAAAAATATTAAAAATAGCTTTAACATATTGTTCCATTGTGTAAGAACTTTTCCTTAACACCGTTAAAAAAAAAAAAATCTTCCTCTTTCATGAATTGTGAAATGTCTGCACACTTCCAAAAAAATTTAGAAAAGTTAGATACCAAAACACCTAAGATTTATTTTTAGAATAACTCCACCTCTATTCCAACAGAGTTCAGCAATAGAAAAATGAACTTAACTTTGAAAGTCTTGTACATCCATAACAAGAATTTTCTTTCTTCCCATCTATTTTATAAGCTTCCAATATCCACATAAGAAATTATCACAACTGCTGGATTATAATTCCTTTCATCTTAGCACTTGGAAGGTAGAAGAAAGGAATGGGAGTCCATGACCAGCATCAGCTACATGAGACCCTGTCAGAGAAGGGAGAGGGGGAGGAGAAGGAAGAGGAGGAGATATCAGGACTGCATTTTGGTTCATACTGTGTATATGGCTAAAGCTATAGGCTAGAGTCACCCCGGGAACCTTAAAAATGCAGAATCCAGAACCCACACCAAATCCACAGTTTCTAGAAAGAGGCTACCACAAGCAAACTTTAAAGGTGGCTTTATCATTGATTATTTTTGCAAACTACTGCTTTAAAATTCACAAAACATGAAAATCGGATGTTCAAGCTAAAATTTCTCCATCTTTTAAATAGCAAAATTTAGAAATACAGACATGAAATAAGAGGTATTGGATTTAAATATTTCTTTGGCTTAAAAGGGGAGAGATGGCCTTAAATGGATAGAGAATGGATATGTTTCATCTGAGTTATTTTAAAAATATATGAGGATGATTAAAGACAATTATAGCAGAAGTTTGAGGGTTTTTCTCCATATAAAAGCTAAAAGTATAGTTGTTTTTGTGTTTCTATTCTTTGGGGGTCTTGCCACCCAGCTCCTAAATAAATACATGGAGACTTATTCTTACTTATGAATGCCTGGCCCTTTAGCTTGGCTTTGTTTCTACCCAGCTTTTCTATGAATTATGCTGTTTCTCTTTAACTATGTTTTGCCTCTGGGCTTTTTACCTTTCTTTATTCTGTATGTCTTTCTTTATTTCATACTCCATGGCTGGCTGTGTGGCTAGGTGACTGGTCTCTGGGATTCTTCTCTTCTTCTCCTAGATTTCTCCTATTTATTTTCTCTGCCTGGTAGCCCCACCCATCCCTCTCCTGTTTGCTATTGGCCATTCAGCTCTTTATTAGAACAATCAGGAGTTTTAGACAGGCACAGTAACACAGCTTTACAGAGTTAAACAAATGCAACATAAAAGAATGCAACACATCTTTGTATCATTAAACAAATATTTCATGACATAAATATATGTAAAACATCTTAAGCTAATATTCTACACAAAAGCATTATGCAATTGTAACATGCTATTTGCAGAACAAATCTCCAGAAGGTTTTATCACTTACCTGGATAGTCTACTTTCATTTGCTGATTGTGCATGTTGACTAATTTTTTTAAGTTCTTACAATAAAAACTAATAAGCAGTTACTTTATTAAATGAACGAGTAAAGAAGTAATGAGAACCAAAAAAGTTGCATTGCGTTTCAAAGCCCACCTCTTCAAAGTTAGTTACCTGATTTTGGCAGGATTTCATGAGGTTTATATACCTGACAACACATCATTTCTAAAGCCAGCGAAACATCCAGACATAGCTATCAGACAATAAGTTGCAGACTTTTTCAACTCTTTTTTGTGTTGTGGCTTTGCCTAAAATATTGCTACTCAGTGACTCAAAAACCACCAGCAGCATCACTGGGAAGCTTGCCAGAAATGTAAAAAGAGCACAGTTTATGATTATGGTGAGGTGAACCAATATTTATTTTTCAGTATGGAAAATTCAACCAACCAGCTCATATATCTTAAATCATTAGCTGTCTTTCAAAAGCTATCCAACTTAGAAAATACAGCAGCCTTTCTGGGCAGCACATGCCTTTAATCCCAGCACTCAGGAGGCAGAAGCAGGTGGATCTCTGAGTTTGAAGCCAGCCTGGTCTACAGAACGACTTCTAGGACAGCCTGGGCTACACAGAGAAA
Source organism: Sigmodon hispidus (assembly GCA_004025045.1). NCBI lineage: Eukaryota > Metazoa > Chordata > Mammalia > Rodentia > Cricetidae > Sigmodon > Sigmodon hispidus. The sequence goes on from PVIH01000305.1 coordinate 27,187, forward strand.
CCTTGTCCAAAAAAAAAGGGGGGAAGGAGAAAAAAGAAAATACAAATACAACATTTACATGATTGAAGACTCACAGAATTAATAACACACCCCATCAATAAATAGACAGTATATTATTTATAGTATGGTTAGACAGGAGCAAGGCATTCTGATGTGCTGTTTGACAGTCAGGGATAAATAGTAATATTCTGCATGTCTCAAAAAGCTAGAAGGAGATTCTAAATATTGACATCATAAAATTTGAAAAGATATTTGAGATCAGATTTAAACATTATACAATGTATACAGAAATTTAAACATCACTACTGTGTTAATATGTGATTTTATGTTTTATGTATTAGTTAAAATAAATTAAGAACACAGATGTTTCTATCATAAATGTTTACATTATGGTTAAAGAAATAAATATCATTACCAGCCTCCTAGGAGCCCTCCCCCCATTCTTGGTGATGCAGTTAGGCAAATCACTAACAGTGATTTTCAAAGTGCTGTTTTGTTTACTACATCAGCTCCTTTGGAAAGCTGATGAAAGCTATGAGTGTCCCCCAGCACTGTTGTAATATGAATTTTATATAATCTGAAGTCTGGGTAGATGTTTGGAAATCCATGAACCACTCCTGAGACCAATCCAGTCATCTAGATATTCGTGGAATGAATTGATCTCTATCTTCTATGCAGGTCTGGCCTTTCCAAAGAGCAGTTTTTATAACTCTGCTTCCATCATGTAAAACTGGCAGATAGAACAAGAATAGGTATATAGGACAGGTCAAATGGACATTTTCCAATGGGGTCTTGGCTTTTTTTATACACATAAATTTATCCACATGCTCTTCATTGAAGGGACCTTTTTCACTATGAAAAGTTGTTATTATGTGGGACTAGGAATATGGCTTAGTTAGTAAAATCATTGCCCAGGCCAGCCTGCACAAAGCCCTGGGTTTAACCCTTAGCACTGTATATACCAGACATGGTGGTCCACACACATAACATCAACACTTAGAAAGTGAAGGCAATGTTACCAAGTTCATGGTCCTCTGGCTATATAACAAGCTCAAGATTATTCTGAACCATATTATATGCTATCTCAAAGCAAAATCATTTTGTGTGAAGAATTTATATAAAATTCATAAAATGTGAGAATGAATTTTTGCCACTGTCCTTTCTTCCCCTCAGCTGGCCTGGGGACAGAAGTCTCAGTGCGAATTGCTAGAAACTCAGCTGTTCCACAGACCCCCACTGCTTTTAACACGGTTCCATATAGTTCAGAACACACTAGGAATACCACAGAGACGTTCCTCAGGAACACTGCAGAGATCTACAGTCAAAGCAGCAGTCAGAGTGATCTCCACAGTCTGCACACAACTGGAACTGCGGATATATCCTGGAGTACATCGACCACCCCACCTTTCTTCAGCACCACTACAGAGGTAAAAAAGGGGAGGAGAGACGGGGAGGGTGGTACAGTTGTGAATGTTCCCAGAAAGCCCTTCCCTTGAAAAGACTCGCTCTGTTCAAAGTACCACTGTGCACTAAGGAATCCCATTTTATATCTAAACTGCAAACTGTACATACATGCATTGGGCATAATGACGAAACCTTTGAAATCTTTGCATATTGATGAGATGGAGATTATTGGGCTTGGCCGTGCTATACAGGTACTTTTGTAGATGGGCATTTTGAAAACAAAAGTCAGGGTTTATGGTCTTAAATGTAGCCTGAAACAAGCAAATAGACGTTAAGGCTAGTACTTTGCAGTTCCAAACCATTTATGCTCTAAGGGGGGAGAATCACAAAGCAGTGGCAGATCCAGAATCACTGTAATTGATTGGGAAAATAAAGATAAACAGAAGTCATGGCATCTCCATATCACCATACCTTGTGTGTCACCACCTGCGATCTTGGTAGTTAGTCCACACGGTGACAGATGTTTGGTCCACAATGTAGGCAGTGGTAGTGTAATTAAAACCGATGAGAAGAGTTCAAGTTTGGAGAACACAGGTGTATCTTGATGGTAGATCAAGCACACACATGGGTAAAGCCCTGAGTTAATCCAAAGCACAAACAAAGGCCTACACTTCACTGGAGAGTGTAGCTCTTTCCTCCTAGGCAACCCAAATAATTCAAAGAATGAAAAAGGCCAATATCATCCAAATGACATCCATCCAGTTGGATCCCTTCTCTCATTTTTTTGCCTTGCATTAAACCTCATGTTGCATGTGGTCTCCAGCTACTGAGCACATAAATCATTACAGATCATAAAACAAATACAGTGAGAACACTGAACAACTCATGGGACTTTATTTTTGGTTCCACTTTTCTATTACCATAAATCTTTCCTCTGACCTAGTTTTTTCCTTACCTATAAACAGGAGTTAGGAAACCCCAGTTGCTTTTTTGGAAATGCTGTACATCACTTTCAAACATAGCCCCCAATCTCTATTCATTAACATAAATGTCTATCCCAAGGACACAAACTCTAAATCTGCCTTCGAAGGTCAGCTGGGTCTCTCCCATCCCCCAACCAGTTGGGAATTAAGACAAGGAAAGAGGGGTGTAGTTAAAGCTTCTCACTCCTACTTTGACTTCCACCCACCTCTCGGTTCATTGTGGTCTCAGAGCTGTTAGCATTGGAAAGTGGAAAAAAAGGACATGAGATAGGAGAGCCATGATTTCAGGGGCACCCCATAATTGGGGTACATACAAATTCTTCAGCTCCTTAGCCATTTAAGCCACTAATGTGAATGAGATATTTGTCACTTACTTTACAAAATAAATACTCACATCCTTATTTTTGGCAGCATATGCCTCAACAAAAACTGATATTCTACCATTAATTTAGTAGAGCATTCATACATTTTGAACTTAGTTTATCTATAACAAGTATAGGAAAAAAGTATATCAAACAAGACACATTGAATAAAGACTACCACAGAAACCTATCTACCTGAATAATACAAAGTGGTCTTTTAGCATAAAAAGGATAGGCTATCATTTTGCTCAGGTCTGTCATTATGAAGCATAAAATTAAGTTCAAGAGTTGACCAGACTCTGTGAAAGTATATTCAGAACAGTCAGCAACAAAGCTGGTGCAGATACACCACTGGTTGGGTAGATCTAACCCTGTATGACAGAGCTCACAGGCTCACCCGCTCCCAGCAGTATTTGTAGCCTTAGATCATGGCAGTCACAAGTGTGTGTGTGTGTGTGTGTGTGTGTGTGTGTGTGTGTTTTGTTTTGTTTTGAGAGATATTTTGTTTGGTTGGTTGACTGGTTTTGGATCTCATTTCTAGAATGAAACCAACAGCTATGTTTGCATGAGCTCCAGATGAGACACCCAACATGACCAGTATCTCATTGCTGGCTTTCTTGAAGTTGAGGCAAAATATTGACCATGTCCTGGGAAGTGAGAGTAAAAAATTCATGCTCTCTCCAAAGGCAGTTTCCTTTGAGTGCAGCTTTCAGAATTCCAAACTCTAGCCATCCTTCTAACCAATTTAGCCTTACTTTACACAAATTCATTATAAACTGCTGGAGTTAAAGACTTTGACAAATAACACAAGTCACAATTCATGTCCTTTGAGAGTAATTTTGACAAAGAGCATCAGAAGAATATTAGAGTATAATAGTTCCACCCAGTTGTTAGAAATTGTATTTAAATCTCTCTTAGTCATGTTCTTTATTACACAGCATCTGGTTTTCGAAAAATTTGGACTAAGATTTTTAACTGAGCTGTATCAGGGGCCGTTGTTTTGGAGTGAAGACAAGGCTTTGTGACTGTATATATTTGACTAAAGCACCCAAACAAAACACTTAAAGTTTTTTTGGGGAAAAAAAGAAAGGTTTGGAGCGGGATAGAAAAAAAAAAGAATGGAGATGAGGGTAATGACACAGAATGAAATAGAAGAGAGGACTGGGGTTGACCAGCCTGGGGTAGGCTGCAATGGAATTGGTCAAGAGGGTAGTTCTTCTACTAGTTCATCCAGGGCAGCTGCACTCAGCAGGACTCAGATCAGCACTCAACTCATTTGCATGGCTTGCATTCAGCACTGGCTATAAGCTATCCATCTAGGCTCACCCTGTGACCCCTCATCCTCTAGTAAACAATACCAGCTTTCCTTTCATGATGAGGAGTTGGTCCAGCTTCATAAAAAGCCAAAGGTAAAGGCTGCCAGATTCTAGAAGTAAAGGCTCTGGAACCACACAATGCTACTTCTGCCACATTTGGAGCAAAATTATATTGCAAATATATATTGTATTATATATCATTTATTTCATATTACATACACACATATATAGTTAGGGTGAATCCATAACCATGAAACAAGACACCACATCTTATCATGTTCACCATTGCCATCCTCACCATCTCTATTTTGCAGGTGTCTAGTTGAAATATCCAGAGGTTAAAACCCAAAGACTTGCTTGATTGATTAAGGAGAAAAACAGCAAGAATGTACACATACGTACACACACATGCTCAGTCACCGTATTGTCTAACATATAGGACCTGTTCATCAAGACAAATGCCAACGAAGACAAATTTCAACTGCAGCTATTACTCCTCATTAGGCACACAGAATCAACGTAAATGCACTCTTTGAGGATGTAGGGTGTTTCTTTACCTTTCCCCCTTTCCCTCACATCCTCCCCTGCTAATGTGATGAATTTGACTGTGGAAAGTTGTATATGTAGACAGGGGGACTTGGTCTCAAAATTCCATGTGGTTGTCTCTCTCTCTCTCTCTCTCTCTCTCTCTCTCTCTCTCTCTCTCTCTCTCTCTCTCTCTCTCTCCAACTCCAGCTCAAGACCTTAAGGGTATTACCAGACCATGATGCAGAAATAAAGAACAGGGAAATCTAGTTTAGGTCCTGGAGGTTTCTATTTACATCATACTTTCTTCTTTGAACTGGAGATCATGATGGTTATTTATCTGCCTCACAAGGTTGAGAATAAAGATCTGATCATCTTGATGCTCTAACCATACATACGTGAGTGTTTAGTAAATGTTGGCTTTTTTTAGTCCTTGTTTTATCACTTGGACCCTGGCTGACTCCAGGCTGGAGGAACCCAGATGAGCTAGCATATTTTAAAAAATATGCTCTAGAAAGGAAAAAGTGCTGACTGTGCATAAAAGCAAGGTTCCTGGCTGGTTAGATACCACTATCTACAAATCTTGCCTAGAGGTTCACTGCCTGCTTCCTCTCCCACCCCACCCTTGTGCTGGCCTGGGGAGGAGCAGCATTTCCTCAGTTTGTGAATAGCCATTGTGGTTCTGGGCTGAGCTTTCACAGGTCTGCATTTCCTTCCATTTGGGCCTTCAAAGGGATCACAGCCTGGTGTGAATCCCCAAATAAGTGAAGAGGCCAGTGCAGAAAGTCCCCTCCAGCCCCAAAGAACCTCCCTTACTGGGTCTCTTAGAGTGTGCACTACTGTCACAGCTGTTATATAGGTATAGTAAAGAGAAACAGCTGTCCCACTGCCAAGAGCAGATGTTTTAGACCTTTCTAATGCTTGTGACCCTTTAATACAGTTCCTCATACTATATATGGTGACCCCCAACCATAAAATTATTTTTATTGTTACTTCCTAACTGTAATTTTGCTACTTTTAAGAATGTAAGTATCTGTGTTTTCCAGTGGTCTTAAGTAACCTTGTTCAACTCCCAAAGGGGTTTTCAGCCCACAGATTGAGAACCCCTGGCCTAGAGGAAACACCTTCAGAGTCCCTATGTGGCCCTTAGACTGTCTATCATAAGTAGGATCAATAGAATCAAGTACCACAGACCATGAGACTTATAAAATTATTTTAATACTTACCTTTGATGTTTTTAATTATATGTGTGTGGGGAGGGGGGTAAGGTATTGCACATGAGTGCAGGTACCCTCGGATCCCCCTGGAGCTGGAGTTATAAGTAACTGTGAGTCACCCAACATGGGAACCAAACTCCAGTCACCTGAAAGACTAGACCACATTCTGAGCATCTGGACCATCTTTCCAGGCCCTGTGCTGAGGCATTTAAAAAGCAAGAAGTATTATTTTTGTGGTATTAGCATGTGTTTCTCAAGCATCATTGAATCCTAATTCTCAAGTGTGGTTTCTTGGTTCTTCAGTTAAAATGGATGACAGTCTGCACAACCTAGTTTAAAATTTGCCTGACACCCCCAGCCTTAAAATCTCAAGGATTCCTTTCTATTTCCATTTTTCTCTTAGTGACACATAATGGGATTGTCTTCCTTTTTCTTGGTATAGAGAAAACTTCAGACAATTTATGAGGGAAGGAAACTGTTACAGAAAAACAGCTGGAATCACTCAAAGAACTCGATGTCATAAAGTCTATGTCACAAAACTCAAGGGTGTTCCAGACTTAAGGCAACGAAGAGGCTTTGGCAGAACTGAAATGTGAAATGTGGCTTTAAGCTTTCTATCAGTTTTAAAGTTCTTTAATTGAGTGATTTTATTAAGATTGCAAACTTAATTCAGGATATCTGCCACCTATTCTGAGATTGGTCAGGTAAATTTATATTTTCAGAGAAAGGAAGAGTAGAGAAAGAGAAAGAAAGAGAGAGAGAGAGAGAGAGAGAGAGAGAGGAAGTCTAGGGAAGGGTCCTAGAAATTCTGTACAAATGTTACAGTTGACCTGTTAATGTGCAATTATTTCAAAATAATAATTTTTTAAAACTTTTTTTAAGATTTATTTATTTTTATTTTATGTACAGTGGTGTTTTGTCCTGAAGCTAGAGTTACAGACAGTTGTGAGCCGCCATGTGGTTGCTGGGAATTGAACTCAGGTCCTCTGGAAGAGCACTCAGTGCTCTTAACCAGTGAGCCATCTCTCCAGCCTCCAAAATAATAATTTTTAAAATAAAAAGAAATCAAGGATAAGTTTGCTGGTTGGGCTTTTCAGAGGGTGGCGTTCACAGGAAGCTACTGATTTACAGGTAGGCCAGTGGCTCAGATGTACCAAGATGCTTACTGGGTGAAAGCAAGTGGGATCTGGAGCCACTGAATGGAAGAAGAGGAAGAAGAGCGATTAGCCTGCACAATAGGAAAGAAATGAGATGAATTTGCAAAAAAAGGAAAAAGAAAATGTCAGTGAAGCCAAAACTCAGAACTGGCCCTGAGCCTTGTGATAAGTCTGAAGATAAGATAGACAGCCTGGGAAGAATTGCTAAATACTTTAAATCTCTACAGTTTACCCCAGCTAATGGTTACACCCTCAGATTCCACACAGACTCACAGCTTTGAAATCCAGTCACTGTAGAACATGGTGAAAAGTAACTGGGAGGAGAAATCCTATGAATTCCAGGAGCCAATACTGAAGTTATCACTGTTTCACCTCTTCTTGAAGGGACCTGGCAACAAAACACAGCGCCATCACTAGGTACAGATGAGAACTTCCTACTGCAGATACTTCTGCTTGGGATCCAGGGATGCCCATGTTTCTATGGTGTCTCTTGTTTCAGACCCCTCATAGATTTGAGCCAATGAGCAAGCCATGCTGTAGCCTTGCTAGATGCCTGTTTTCCAGGCTGTATGCCTGTGGGTTTCCTGTGTGCTCTTCTCTCCGAGAGATTGCCAATGTAGGGGAAGAAGAAAGCAGAGCTATGGACAGAATTCAGCAAGTTCATACTTTGCTGGGTTTCTGATCTTGGTGGCACATTTCAGGAATGTCTCCTGATTACTGAGAAGCACTAGCCCTCACACCAGAGTTCGGGGGGGGGGGGGGGGGGGGGGGGGGAGGGATTATTCTCCAGAACAACAGCTTCATGGATGTCAATTTCTTCTAAGGCTTGGGGGCTAGATACCAGATTCTGTGATGCTGAGATTCTATTTCTGCACTGAGATGAGTGAGAATATTATTTTGTGGAAGATTTACACAAAGTTCTCAGCCAAGTCCTTGTTTAGTGGAAGATTGTAAAGGTATATTTTGTGGATATATGACAGAGATCCAGTCACCATGACCTGGGGACATGGAAAAAATAATTAAGAACAGGGCTCCTTCCTCTGAGGGCTCTTTGATCTAGCTGATAATTTTAACATAACGCTTGTGGAAAACATGATAAGGTCCTTTGATCCCCTGCTTTGATCACTGTCAGCCCAATACTCAGGGGTCTCAGAGATTCCCTGAGTCTGCCTCACTCAGGAGAGAAGGGTGGGATAAGAAAACTATGTAGACTCAGCAATAACCAAGAATGTAGGACTACTGTGGTTCTACCTTTTGATTTTTTTTTTTTTGAGTCAAAATCAAGAATTTTTTTAACAAGAAAAAGATCTGATGTTTCTAAGTTTGCCTTCTTGTTTTGATTTTTAAAGTGATGTTAACATGTTGTTATAAATGTCAAAGGCCATCTAGGTTAAATGTTAAGACCTTCCTTTGTGACATCTAGAGAACTCATAGGGAAACAATGTGATCCACAGAATATTAAAAATATGCCTATGGTTTCCCATATTAAGCCTCTAAAGAAGCAAAGGCTTTGTTTGGCTTTTTAAAATTATTTTACTTTTATTTATTTTATATGTATGAGTATTTTGCTTGCATGTGTATATGTGCGCATGTGTGCCTAGCACCCAGAGGCCAGAAGAGGGCACCACATCTCCAGGAGCTAGAGTTACCAATGGTTGTGAACCATCATATGGGAACAAAACCATCAAGTCTTCTATAAGAGCTACAGATACTCTAGTTGATGAGTCATCTCCCCAGCCCCAGCTTACCTTTTCTTTGAAAGCCAATCTTATCTTATGCCATGCTTTATTTATCTGCTGTCAAGGATTGGTTAATCCTCCTCTTCCCTTCCAGGATTTAGAAAATCGTGGCACAGCCACCAATCTGAGTGACTTTTAAATGCCTTCTGTGCTAATCTGCTGAACAGCTTTGCTTGGAAACAAGATAGAAAGCAGAGTGAGTTTATTGTCATTTGGATGTTCTCAGAAAGATATTCTCATCTCTGGACTCTGTTATTCTTTAAAACTACTGAGTACTCACTTCTCATGGTTTATCTTAGTGTAGAATATTATTTTACTATTGAGCAATTATAGATCCTAACATTTCTGGCCCTTGAGCTAGGAATTGTACTGTGCATGTAGTACATGTCTTTTCTTTCATTCCCTAAAACTGCCCTCTAAATGTCTTTGTTATTTCCTGGAGGCTCATGATCTAGGAAGTTTATCTAGAAAGATTTCTTTAAGTACTCCAAACTATATCTCTAGATACAGAACAGAACGGTCATGAGGTTTTTAAAAATAACTGCTCATCAAAATTATGCTTTCTTCTATTTAAGTGCTTCTCTTTTGAGACGTGACATTTACTGCAAGTTAAAATTGTGTTATTTTCACCATAATTTTCTATTGAGGCAATAGAAAGAAAAAAAACAGAAATGTATCTGCTATCTTGTGACTGGTTTTAGTTGATATATCTACCTGATTGTTATGCCTTCTTTTAAAAATTACTGTAGTTTTATAGTTTGTTGGCCTGAGAGAGCTCTGCCTTATATTTTAAGTACCACATTAACTTGGCATAGTTGCCCATGCCTGTAACAGTAGCACTCAGAAGGGACAGGCAGGAAGATCAGGAGTTCAAAGCCATCCTCAGCTACATAGATAGATCAAGACCAGCCTAGTTTACATGATGCCCTGTCTCTAAATAGATAAAGGCATTGCATGAGATTTAAATAACAAAAAAAATACTTTTAAGTAGTCACTGCTACCAGCACAAGACCAGCTCAAGAGGAATGCAATTAAAATTCCAGCATGATAAACATTATGCTCCAATAGTTAGTATTTTTGTAGGGCCCCTAACAGTAGAAGTTGGGGGTGCTTCTGACTCTTTGAACTGTACTTGGGACCCTTTCCTCCATAAACAGTTACCTCATTCAGCCTTGATATGAAGATCTGTGCCTAGTCTTGTTGTAATGTGTTCATGTCATTTTCCCCGAGAGGCCTGCTTTAAAAAAAAAAAAAAAAGTCAAACAGAGGACAAGGAGTAGATTTGGGGAAAGAGGGGCTGGGAGACAGGGGAAACAGTGGTTGGGATGTAATGTATGTAAATAATTAAAAATTTTTAAAAGTCCCAGCAATGGTTTGGAAGGAAGAGCTCACAAGGCGGACATCTAGTTGAGGCATTGTTGACAACTTATGACTGTTGGTGGAAAAGAGAGTCACTTTTCTCTGGGGGATGAACACTGATAAGTTGTACATGCCCCTCCTGTAGATGGCTCCTCAACCATGCACATCTGGACAGAACTAATTGGATTTGATGGCTATTAAAGTATTAATAATAATAATAATAATAATAATAATAGAGGGCATGAAGTTGGAGGGGTGTTAGAGAGGATCTGGAGAGAGAGGGAAGACAGTGTGATCAAAGTATATTGTATACATGTGTGAAATTCTTAAAGAGTAAATTTAAATACACACACACACACACACACACACACACACACACACACACACAAAGACTTCTACAGACTTGGTGAGCAGGCCTATAACCCCGTCTACTCCACTCAGAAGCTAGCATGAAAGGGTGTAAATTCAAAGCCTTCCTGAGATAGAGAGGCTCAAGGTTAGCAAGGGCAATGTAGCAAGCCTTTAGAAAAGTAAATACAAGGTTAGAATAAAAATTGGAAGCAGAGCACTTGTCAGTCATGTGTGAGCTCCTGGGTTTAATACTCTGCTAGAAAAAACATTCTTCCTAAAAGGAATAGCTTCAGGCTGGTCTTCTGTCTACCATTCGATGTTACATTAAGTTATGTTTCCAAGTCTTTTTCCTGTACCATCCATGCTGAATTTTTCATGAAGTGCTATAAATATCAAGGCGTGTATGATATTTATTACAAAGCTAACTAATTTATGAATTCTAAAATTGTTCAAGACCCTCTAAATAGTCTGTGACACATCTTGGAAACAGAGAAATCGCTGGGATTTGAGAGAAATCAAGAAGGATGAGTTAAAATTAACTGGCCTAATAATATAATTTTGGTTGATGGTTTATCAGGGAACACGCAGAACTGCTATTGGAGTTTGAATATCTCTTTCTCACCGATCAGCATAGGCTGTTAAAACACAAATTGCTTCCTCCACCCACTTCGTTACTGATTCCTTAGGTCCCTATAGAGAAGGTCCTATAGTATGAATTTCTAGCAAGGTCTCAGCTTATTGCTGATGCTTCACTGCCCTATAAGGACATGGCTTCTCTTCTCCCTCTTTATCTCTTCTATTCCATTTCCCTTCCCTCCTCCTCATCACACTGCTCCTCTTCCTTCCGTTTCTTTCATTTTCTGCTTCCACTCATCTCTTCCCACTTTTCTTTCCTTCAAAATCAATTTCTTCCTGTTTTATTCTTTCCCACTTCCCTGTCTTCTTCCTCCCCTGCATGATTCCCCACCCCCATTCAGAAGAGCATTTAAAGTATGCATCACAACCATACTTGCAAGAGCTTATTAGAGAATCTATTCACATGACAGCATTTACTGAGCCACTACAAAGACCCAGTCACTCTCTCAGAAAATATTCAGTGAGGTTCTTTTGTATCCTGAACCCTGTGTAGAAAGAGAAAGCAAAACTCTACCCTACAAGAATTTCTCAAAGGACCAAATATGCAAACAGTATTCAATTACATAATTAGATCATAGCCACACATTATTGCTCTGAATTAAACAAATGGGTTGTAACAGGGAAAGTATGAAAGATGCTTCTTCCTTATGATGTCTGATATGGAGGAGGAGTCTACAAAACATAAACCAGAGACTGGCTCTGAGCAGATGCTTAGTCATATTTGCTGAATGAAAGCATGCACCTGACACAAGGAAGCAAGCAGGAGACACACAACAAGGTAGAGTCAGGTGATGAAGGTCCTGGGTGAGGTCTGTGGCCTTTTAACCACTCATGGGAAGTTTGTTTGCATTAATATTTCCAATCCACTTTGCTTTCTGTCTACCATACAGCTCTGTATCAGACCCTGGTCAGTCCCTATCTATTGTAGCTCATCCCCTTCCTATGGAGACATCAACTGATGTCATATGCATCATCAGGCAGGCACATTCCTATGTGACTGTAAACCCTGGTGGTGGTATGCTTAGAAAAAGTTACTGATTAAAGGAGACAAAATATGACAGTAGTGTGCTCTGTGTACTGTGCACAGACTCATAACACCCTTGTTTCATGGATGGAAAACAAGTGATCAGAAGAAGGAAAGCAATGGGTTCCTGATAGAATAGAAGCAGTGGGTCAAGTATCACTTGCTACGTCTAAATTTCCCTGGGGAATGGCCTCACCCTGGGGTAAGGAAAGATGTGGGGACCTTGTGCTATACTCAAACCAAATTTGCTGGTGAAGCCGCCACACAGCTAACTCCATTATGAGGTAACTGAGGTCTTAGGGATGCAAAACATACCCCAATTATACCCTAGTCATTATCAATCAGTGGCAAAAACAGGTGAAGAGTGAACACTAGACCTCAGATGTGCTTATTGGGACTTAAAGTCCAGGGGAATATTGTACATTGGGTTTTTTTTCCTAATCTATATCTCCTGCTACATGGCTCTTACAATCCTTGCAATTTCTTATGTCACTGGAATAATAAAAAAAAAATATTTTGTTGAAATATTCGACTTAGGTCCCTGAAATAGCTCCGAATAGACAAAGGTAAAGCAATGTTTTCAACAACACTTGAGTTTCTCTGAACATGATTTTTAGAGACCCCACTGGTAAACAACAGGAAGTGAAGACAATCTAAGCATTGATGAAGGGGGTCTCACGGAGAGAGAAAGGGCAGAAGGTTGTGTCCATTACCAATGGCCAATGATCCAGTCATTTCCTACTTCATGAAATATCTACAAAAAGCAAGCGCCTGAGGGAGAGGGCTCCCAGGAAGTTGAGAAGGAGCACATCCCTGTGCTCCCAAGGGTGATGTGCTGCTGTCCCCATGGGAACCAATGATCCTGTGCTCAGGACCTTGAACACTTTGCCCTATACACATTTTATAGAGTTGTATACTTACACCTTTAAATTGCTCTTTGCAATAAGCAAATAAGTATGAAAAATGTACAAAGAAATAAAGTTGCGATTCTTAAACAGGGATTCTTGCCCCTGGTGATTGGGGTACGCTCCCTTGTCTGTGTTCGTTAATGGAACAAGATCTATGTCTTAGCTATGAGCTTGTAAGTAATGATGGTGTTAACTCAAACACGATTGTTGCCATGAATTTTTGTCACCACTTTTAGAAGACAAATGTCTAGTCAGAAGCAGCCACACCCTTCCTGTGGAGTCTGGGAAAGGTTTCCTGATGACAAGGGGAAAGGTTAAGCCACTGTCACAATGTAGAATGACTGATCCCCATTCCTGGAATGCAATGACTTCTAAAAGTAAATGCAAGGTCATATTATAGGAAAAGATGGGCCCAAAAGAGGTTGAAGAATTACAAACTGAGAGCAAATAAAAAGCAAGTCAACATATTTATACTTTGTACAGAGTTTCATGTACTCTATATCCAAAAGATGACCCTGAGCATGTGGACTGTGCATGTGTGGAATGTGTAGCCACATTTGCAGATTTACATATTAATACTGTAGCTTTAATTCCAGTTTTAAAAAACTTTTATTTGGTTATATTATATGTGTGTGAGTGTTTTGTCTGCATTTATATCATATGTACCGCATGCATGCATGCCTGGTGCCCAGGAGATCAGAAAAGCATCAGATCCCCTAGAACTATAGTTAAGGGTAGTTGTGAATTACCATGTGGGCTCCAGGGGCAGTTAGAACCCACAAACTTGTGGAAACTCTGTTGTCAACCTTGAGATGATAATGATAAGATAACGACAAATTAAAAGTCTGAAGTTATATACCTCTGGGAAAGAAATGTTTATAACTACTGGCTCTTCCCATCATGTACTGATATGATTCTTTAACTACATTGAGAATATTAAAAATGATTTAAACTCAATTATTCTAAATATACTTGTTTATCTTTGACAGCTCAAAAATTAAAAATGGATTTAAAAACACAACTTATTTTCCCAATTCCTGGTCCTGGAAGTACTCTTGGCAGGTTCCTGGGAGCACTCTTGGCCGGGTTCCTGGGAGCACTCTTGGCTGGGTTCCTGGGAGCACTCTTGGCCAGGTTCCCGTTAATTCTGAAGCAGTATCTAAGCATTGATACTGGGAAGGTGTTTTCTCACAGTCTCTGTTTGCTCCTTTTCAAATGTCTTCAGGTATACTTGTCCTGAGGAAGGATTATTAGATATGATAGGAAGCTTTGTCAAAGGGATGCAGCATGTTAGGGAGTGTGTGTGCGCAAATGTGTGTGGGTGAGTGAGGAAGATGGGATTTATTGGAGATTTATATTCACTGGAGGACAGTGAATATTTAATGTATTTAAGTGAAAAGGCTACAAATCAGAAAAATTTAAAGTCCCAGAGACAAAGGCAAAACATAAAAATGAGAAATTAGTAAATGGTGCTTATGCAATGAATGAATTATTTAAAAGCGACCCCCAAAATAAAATCAGATAGATTGATTTGGATGCTGCACCTGTGTCTGGACAAACTGACACTTGTTCAAATAAGGTTTGCTGAGTTGCTTTCACACTTGTGATTGTGTCATAGCTCTCTCTGTGAAACCTTTAGAACCTTTATTCTCTGAATAAATAAAGGGAAGGGAAGAGTAATAAAGAATGAGCTGGAAAAAAACAAAAAAACCAAAAAACTTCACTCAAGACTTGATGCTTCACACAAGGCATTGGTGCTTGTAATGGAGCATGCTGCTGATGGAGAACAGAAGTAGGCTATCAGTGATGAGACAGAAAGGTCTGCCAGGCTGAGGAGGGTGCTGGATGATAACCCAGAGAATGAATGTGGGTTTAGAGAGATGAGTGCCCTCAGTGAAGAAACAGGACAATGTGCTGTATTTTCCCAAAGCACACCAGTGCTCGCTGCTGGGTGAGAACTTACTAATATACAAGGGAGTGTTCAAACCTGTGTGTATCTACTTCCAGAAGTCTCTGAAAGGGAACTTGGTTTCTTCATTAAGAAATATTGACAAGCATATTTTCTGAAAGAACTGAAGCAATTTTCACTTTCTTCACATTTTCTACTTTCCTTCTATGTGAGTATAGTAGATGTAATGGCCAAGAGTATAAATTTATCCATTCGGTAATATGTACACAAGAGTAGGTGTCTTATCCCCGACACCCACAGCAAGTGATTTGAAATGTGGTGTCATGATCCACGTGAGGCAGTTAACAACCACCATGATTAAGCCAGTTAAGACTTTTGGGTCTTATATTAATGGCCAGACCAAGAGCAGGTCACAACTCTGGAAGTCTCATGGTGTCCTACCTCAGGGATACAGCATTTTTAAAGGCAACCCCCACAAAGAGATATCAAAGTTAGATAAAGGTCAGAAAAATCTTAAAATGTGCATTCCTGCCAGAACATATTAGTCATTTTAAACATTAACTTGCCAATTATTTTGGCTAATACGTCTGGAACTGTAGTCAAGGCACGGAAATCTCAAATGCCTAGCATTTGACAATTGTGGGTAGATGGTCTAGAGGCCTAAGAACTATCTTAAGCAAACACAAGGTGAAATCAGAACAGGATTTGGACTTATCATAGTCATTTCAGTGGGGTCATATTTTTTTAAGCACCTCAAAATCTTGAAACTACAAAAAGTGGTTATATTATCCCCTATATACCACGAAGTACTTTTGCTTTTGGGGTAGAGGTTTGTTTGTTTGTTTTCTCCTCAAAGTAGTTTTTTCCACCTACTTTGAGACACATATTTCTTCAGATTATGGGATAGTCGTTTGCAGGGCTTAGAGTTGGTGTTGGGAAACACCAATACCTACCTACTTTGAAAAGTGTGGGAGGCTGAGTTACGGGGATGTTTTCTAATGAACAAATTTGCTATTGTTTTTTCTGTCTGGTGGAGATGATACCTGGATCATTCGTGGTGAAATTGCTTGCTGGGGCTTGAGTACTTTGGTGACGATTATTTGGGTGTCAGTTCACAGTATTTTCCTAAGACGTAGCGAGGCCGCAGACCTATGCGAGTAAATTGGGAAACTGGATGGAGAAATGAAGGTCGTGTTGATAATAGGCGGGCTCTTTGAGGGTCTTTTTCTCTGGCTGATGTCAAAAGGATGCCGACAGTGACAAGTGAGTGTTTTGAGGTGAGAAGGACTAAAGCCCTCTCTAATAAAAGGCTTCAGGAAAGAGTGTGGGCGACCCAGGGAAATGTGCTCTGGTCAAGTTTAAGCCTGGGAAAAGAGGCCCTAGAGAAAGCAGATGAGAAAGATAGGAAGGAAAGTAGGGAGGGGAACGCTGGGTGTGGAGAAGGGAGGGGGGCTGAAAAGTGAGAGGATTCAGCACGGATTAAGGCTATGGTGACAGAGCTAAGGACCACTGAGAAGGAAAAAGTGAAAGTCCAGGAGGAGGAGAAGATAGAGCCCTGCGGCCCCGGAAGGCACCCTAGGCTGGGGAGGTGGCAGCGGAGGCAGGGGGGCAGCTTGGCTGGCCTCAGGCCCCCTTGGCAGCCTCAGGCGTTGGCTCCTCGGGGCTCCCTCCCTCTCCGGAGCATTGTTCCTTTGCCGGGAGACAAGGAAATTGCCTTTTGATTGCGGAAGTCCCGGACGGGGCTTGGGGGCGAGGCAGCGAGGGTCAGAATGGCAGCGTGGGAAGGGCTGTGCTCCGCGGGTCCCCGCCGTCTGTCGCGTCCTCAGCCCGCCCCGGGCGGCAGCAGAAGCAGCTGCTGCCGAGGCCCTTGTGCGTCTTCAGCTCCAAGGGAAGCGCGCTGCGCCCGCGGGGCGCGCTGAGCGCGCAACAAGTGGTACCCAACGTGGCCTGGCTGTCCTCCCAGCGAGATGCTTTACCATGGAGCCTCACTGGCCTTATGGATCACGCTGAGCAGCCTGCAGGTGAGCCGGCAGGCAGGGTTGGGGAATGATGTCCCACTCCCCGCTAAGAATCAAGTCCATCCTCTTCCCAGCCTCCCAGGAATAGAAAGGAACAGAAATCTCATGCTCCTCTATGGGAGAGCCATCCTTTCCCGAAATTTCTGCCTTCTACCAAACTGACAGCTCACCCAGCTGTCAAGAAAGCAAGCTTCCTCCGTCTCCAGATGCACCTGGGGGAGGTGGAGTAACTAGGGTGAAAGTTACCTGCCCTCCACTTCCCCTGTGAGCCCTTTCCTGGATTGGAGGATATGGCAGTAACTGAGGCTGGGCTCCAGGTGTGAGGACAGGTGACCCTGGGAGGTGGATATGCCTTCAGGCAATGCAGTCTATAGACTTAATCTGTGCTCTCTGATCCGTTTGCAGGCTGGACTGCCAGAGCTAGTGAGATGTAATTTCACACTGTTGGAGTCCAGGGTCTCCAGCTTGTCAGCATCTATCCAGTGGAGGACTTTTGGGTCACCCTGTAACTTCAGCCTCATCTACAGAAGTGATACCTCGGGGCCTACGTGGTGTTACCCCATTCGGATAGACAACATCACGTATGGATGTGATCTCAAGGATTTACAAGCAGGAACAACCTATAACTTCAGGATTGTTTCTCTGGATGGAGAAGAGAGAACTCTGGTCTTACAGACAGGTAAAGGAAGAATGACAGGTGTAATGAGATTGCCAAGCCATTCCAAACTGAGCCTTTTCATACTGGGGCTTTCATTTGATCTGTGTGTGTGTGTGTGTGTGTGTGTGTGTGTGTGTGTGTGTGTGTGTGTGTGTGTGTGTGTGTGTGTGGACATTGAACAAGGAGTTCTAATTGGCTGAGACCTGGTCAGAGTGGCTTGTTTAACTCTTGAAGACTTCTTTCATGCTGAAATGGCAGCTGACCAAGCAGCCCCTGGAAGGAGAAGAAGGGGTCAGAGATTATTTTTTTTTTTAATTGGTGTGATTTGAGCTTCCATCGTGTTAAATTGCCACTCATCAGAATCATTGTAAGTAAATGTTTTGATAATAAATAATGGAGTTGTGATGATTAAGGGTATGCTTGGTTGTGTTTATAGGACTTGAACAAGAACATAAAATCTTCAGGAATTAAATAGTGCCGTTCATAGGGAAAGTCTCTTGAAATGGAGGTACAAAAATGATTTTTATGTTTCTTGAGGTACATAACAGTAGAGAACATTCTTTGCCACTCTGAACTTTGAATCAATGACTTGCCAGCATCTCCTTCCATGTGTGAATGCTAAGTCTGTCTCTCTTGCCTCTATTCTCTTATCTGTGAAAAGGGAAGCTGGATAGTGCTTCAGGTCCAAGTTCTTACCATCTGCAGAGGCTGCCTGCCACTGGATGCTGGAGCCTCAGCCTGCCAGGAGGCTGCAAATTCTCCAATTCCTTAGTCTTTGCCATCTCAATTCCATACAACAGCAACAGCTTCCTTCAACCAGAAGTTTAAATCAAAGAGAAAAATTCTGAAAGTTAGAGAAATGGGTTATCTTTATGATTATTTCCCATTTCTACCAGAACAAAGCTCTTGAAAGCAACATGTCTAATGGGAAGTGTAAGCAGGTTCAGAAAATTTCACTGAGCCCCTGAAACATTATAAAATATTAATAGTTTTTTTAAGCCACCATGCCCACTTACATCATTTACATACTACAGATGAAAGAAACATAGAGATGATTCTTGGGGGCTGAAGGAACCGTAATTTGAAAAAGCCAAACTACTTGGTAAGAAAATGCTTACATTTCCATGGAGAGAGAGAGAGAGAGAGAGAGAGAGAGATCATCTACAGAATTGTAAGTTCTCTCAGAAGTGTAAGCAGCTGGATTTTCAGTCATTACATTGTCGGTTTCCTGGAAGCTGAAGATGATTCTGAGATTACTCACATTACTATGACCATAGAGGGTTGAATGTGTTGATGTGTTAGTTACAACAGAAAGGATCTCACCGACAGTGTATGTGTACTCAGTGGGACAGAGTGAGTCTTTTAAAGTGGCTTCGGTTTCAGACGATTTTAGGGGAAACATGAGCCTTATGGAGCTCAGAGACAGTTATTTAACCCAAGGTTTTACTTTTGGGAAAAAAAAAAAAAGATCAGGAGAAAAGGCTCACTGTAGGTGTTAATAGCATAGAGTAAGCCTCAAGTTGTTATACGGGCAGATGTTTCAAGTCCAGAGGTGTTTAGTATTCACATTATATGGATAGTATTGAATAAAAGGCTCTTATGTGTTGTTTTACTAGGCTAGGGACAGAACTCAGGGCCTACTCCATACTAGGCAAGCACTGTACCACTCAGCTACACCCTAGACTCATTATTTTTCCTAAGGATGTAGTTTTCACCATACATTTCCTGAGCCTCAGGATAAATATGGACGATGAAAATTACAGATGGTGTCTGTGTAATAATTATCTGTCCCACCCTTATTTGTATAACTACCTAATTCTTCTCAAAACTTTACACATCTTAAATAAAGATTTTGTTTAAATACAAAAATCTGAATTAAGATTTTAAAATATTGCTTTAGGGGGCATTTTTTAGTTGTTTATTTATATGTTCATTTATATGAAGTGCTTTCTGAATTTTAAAGACATATATAAGTTTTCATTTTGTTAAGAAAAAGATTATTCCTCAATATTGATTGCTAAGCCTTAGTGATGAGATCTCTAAATTATATTTTACTATTACTAAAGCAATACCAGCTACTATAATATGAACTCAGACAAAGCTTTAAACAAACAAAAGACATAATTCACAATGTTAATTCTTTCTTTGCTGCCTTTTGCCAATCTTACTGATGAGTTAGATCGAGAGCAAGACTCATTCATGAATGGAGATCAGACTGTTGCTTACATAATGGGGTATGATTTGGTAATAGGTTTTACCAATAGTCCATAATGATTTTGTTTTATGTAGACCTGGACTTTAAAAAAAAAAAAAAAAGTAGTATTTCAGCAATAGTAATCATTCATTCCAGATTTCAAACCAGATTTGGAAAATGTGGATTCATATTTAGTTTAGCAAGTATTCACTGTGTGGGATAGTAAAGGGAGCAATGCCAGAGAGATATTGATGAGTTTATAAAATTATAGTACAAAAAAAAAAATGGTCCCTTGACTTGTAGTCTAGAGAAGACATGAGAGGTTATATTGACAATGGCCACACAGCCTTACACATCCTTCCTGAAAGAGGACATTGTCCTGCATCGTGAGTACCAGGCTGTTATAATCACAGAGAAGACAGAGGGCTCTTCTCAAGTTTATCTGGCCAGTAACTGGAACACAACAAGACTGTTGTGAATGTCAAGTTGTGTTGTGAATTTATCAGGAAATACTTCACTAGCCATACCAAATATTGAATAAGTGCACATGCTTCAGGAACTGGAGCCTCAGAGTCTAAAACAGCTTTTGCAAAGTGGTGGCATCTGGAATGCCTAGGTGTTTAAATACTAACTAGACTCTGCTTGGCTTCTGTAGTATTTGTGAAAATTCTAGTTCATTTCAGCAGCATCAAAAATGCAAAATTCACTGGGCATATCTTTAATCCCATTACTCAGGAAGCAGAAGCATCCAGATCTCTGAGTGTGAAGAAGCTAGTCTGGTCTATATATTGAGTTCCAGGCCAGCCAGAACTACGTAGGGAGACACTGTCTCAAAAACAAAACCAACAAAAACTGCATTTAGATCAGTTTCAGATTTACAAAGATTATGACCTAGTACACAGGTACCTCAGATTTTCCTATTTTTACTGTGTTTATTGCATCGGATTAGCCAGAATTAGCATAATTAACCCATAATGGATTTACATTCCTTAGTTTTTTGGTGGTGGTTGGTTGGGTTTGTTTATAGCCCAACGCTGATACTTTTCTTAGGTTTAGCCTGGGCATCCAGACTTTGTGTTTTCAGGAGAAAGATCACTACAAAAGTCAAATTCTCACTGCATCACCCTGAGATTCTTCCTGTGAACATGACCTGTCACTTTCAGTGTTGAAAAGTTGTCTGACCCCCTCCAGCCCAGTGAACTTCACCTGGGGAGTGAATACTCATAGATATTTGACTTCTTGTTAATCTCAGCTATTTATTAATCTTCCTTGAGAAAAAATAAATGTATATTTATGTGACCTGAATCCCCTGGAACTGGAGTTGTAGACAGTTGTGAGCTTCCATGTGGGAATTGAAATCTGATCTTTATAGAAGAGCAGCCAGTGCTCTTAACCACTGAGCCATCCAGTCCCAAATTTCTTAATCTATATGAAAACCATTAAGGCACTTTATTTATCAAATTAATGCATCAGCTTTTATCCCATTCCAAAATGTTATTATACTGGATTGACTAAGGTTGTTATACTAAAGCTTGGGTAATCTAAAATCAAGATTAATTTTCTCTCAATCCTTGAGGCTAAGATCCTAAAGTCAAATGTCTGCAGTTTTTCTGTCTTCATGGGTTTTTCTCCTTGTCCACTTTCTCAGTGTGACAGATCTAGTCATCCAAGCAAGACTGTGTCCTTCTCTGTGTTTCTTGAAAGAACACTAGTCATAATAGATCAGGGCCCATCTAATGACCCCAGTTCGACTTAGTCATCTCTTTAAAGACTCCCACTCTCAAATCAGCCTCATTATGGAGCCATTGGGGCTTGCAGCTTCAACCTCAAAGTTAACTATAACTTTAAATATAAGCCATTGATTTTGAAAACTATTTGTAACTTTCATTAACAAATTTTACAGAGATTAATATAAAAATGTTTCTGGTTTCAATGCTATGTGAAAGGAGCCTGAATTTAGGGTTAATAGAGCTGGGGAAACCAAAGTGCATCAGAGTTTACTGCAACTTGGTAGCCATTGACATTTCTTTTCTATCATTCATTACTAGTAATATTTGGGGACTATGCCTTCTTATGTGTAGTTAAATCTTCAATGCCTGGAACTATTTATTATGATTTCCAGGAAGAAAGATTTGTGTGTATGCTACAAAACCTTCCATACTTAGTACATGAAAGCATAAAATATCTATTATGTTGAATATATACATATCTTCATGGGCTTCTCTCCTTGTCTTACATGTGGTAATATACATATATTCAACATAATAGATATTTATTTTTATAAAATAAATTTATTTATATATTATATATTTATATCAAAATAATATATATTTATTACATATATATTACTTTGGGGGTTGGTTTTTGTTTGTTTTGTGTTTTGAGGCAAGGTCTTCCAATGTACCCCCATGTTACCCCCCAAACTCATGACATTTTCCCTGTCAGCCTCTCGGATATGTACTGTTTGACTCTGTCTCATGGAGACTCTGTGGAGTGGACAATTGAAATGAGAGCTCACGTAGTGATGCAGAGATGAATTCTGAAGACAGTGCCTCCACTGTTCACCTGCCAGGATGTTTATAGAAAGTTGCCTTTTGTCTCTTAACCACCTACTAATCTATAAAATGGGATGGGAAAATTATAATGCCTACTTTATGGGGGTGGTAGGAGATTTTAATTGTTAAAGTGCAATAACTTGTCATATTCTTCAGGCAGCAAATCTACTATTACTTCCAGCTGGGATATGGCCTTCATCTTTCTTGGAACTAACACAATTTTCACAAATCCACCTAGCTCATTCATGACAGAGTTGGAACTTGATCTTTGCTCTATCTGTCTCAATATTCTTACTATTGTTCTACAGAGTAGATATTATTTTTAAGCTGATATTAGTTCCTTCAAATTTCTATGTGATGTTCTATTACATTTCAAGTCAACTTTTAAGGAGGAAAAATACAGAAAGAAATGTTTTGCCATCCTTTTAGCAAAAAAAAAAAGGTTCCTGCTGAAAAAAAAAGTCTTGACCACTTTCTTACCCTGTAGGAGAAACCATGCCCATTGGGTATATGAATACATAAAAATTAACATGCATACTTGCCCCTAAATATGTCATGTGCAATTAAAATGAGAACTTTAGGTTTTGATTTTTGTTTTGAATTTTGTGCTTTTTTTCCTCTTCAATATGGAGGAAAACACTGAACATAGTAAGCACATAAGAGAGTGAAAAAAAGATAACTCAATAGCCAAGAGCACTGTGGTTCTTTCACAGGACCTGGGTTCAATTCCCAGATCCCATATGGTGGCTCACAACCATCCATGACTCCAGTTCCAGGGGGTCTAGTGCTGCCTTCTGACCCCTAAGCACTAAACACATACACTATGCACAGACATATGTGTGAGCAAAACACTCATCCATGTAAAATTAATGCATTTCATTTAACAAAAAGAAAATCAAAATAGTAGTATAATGAAATAAGCATGTCCCTATTACCTGCCTTTGATAAATTACCCATTTATGGCCAACCTTGCTTTATGTAATCCTTGTCCGGCTGCCTATCATTTTGAACAATCCAAATCACGATGATCTCATTTGGTTTATAAATATTCCAATTTGCATCTTTATATGGATGATTAAAAAGAGCCACATAACAACAATATAGTTAACTAACTATACTAACAAAAAATAAAATAAAAGCTCTTACTGTTTAGCCATCCAGGTATAGCACATATATCTCATAATAGCTCACACCTTTCTACTTAGGGAGAATTGGACCAGCAGTCCCATCAAAAGCTATGGCTGGAGAACTTTTTATATTGCACTCATGCAACACTTTAGATAATTACTGAAGAGACCATGGTGTTGGGGATAGGAAATACTAAAGGACATTGGGGAATGGGACACAGTCCTTGTAAACTGTAGGGTACTCTTAGTGCTGACAGAGTCTGTAGTGCAGTAGACATAAACTCTTCAGTACTTTAGATTAAAATGTTTTCTCACTTTGCAATTGCTCTCTTTATATTCTGGTTTTCAAGTCCTATGCGCCCTTCCAAATCTGCTGGAGACATAGCTGAAGTCCACAATCCTTGGAATATTATTCTCTGTGTTTCAATTTTATCATTGAAATTTTCCTTTATTATTGTATAGATCAAACATCTCTATCCCCCCCAAAAAAACATCTGAAGGCCTCCAAAAATCTGAAACGTTTTGTGTACTGACATGATGTCACAAGTGGAAAATTCCACATTATGAAACTGTTTTCTGCATGAATTTTTAAGTATTTAAAATTACTTTTATGCTATGTGCATAAAATGTAATGAAGCATGTGAATGTTTTGTTTGTACTTGGGTTCAATCTTCACAATACTCAATATGTATATGGAAATTTAAAAAACAAAACAAACAAAAAACAAAAACAAAACTTCCAAATCTGAGACATGTTTGTTTCAAGCATTTCAAATGAGGAAAATCAATGGAACACAGTATTGGTAGCAAGACTCACATCAACCCCATTCTGTGAAGTATCCCCCAATGTGCCATGGCTACCCTTAGCTCCTCATCTGCATGGGCTCTTACCACAACTATAAAAAATACATATTGCAAGTTCCAATTAAGATGAGAGCTGAGGTACAAGGAAACAAAGTACCTTGCCGTCCTTGTGATAAATGCCAGCTTTGGGATGTGTCTGTCTACATGTGGTGCCAAAGTTAGCTGTCTTCATAATTCATCTGCAGTCTGTTTCTTCCTCTCATGTATGTCTCAGATTCACAGGTGCTAGCCTTAACAAGCACTTAATGAGTATTCAGTGTTTTATATGATGATCTTCAAAATAATACAGCAGTTTGGACTGTTGCTAATTGATGTGGCAAATGATTGTCAAAATTGTTCTAACTTCCTTCAGTGTTGTTAGAGGCATAAGGATTCTTGTGGCTGAAGTTTAATCAAATGTAAATCTAATGTCCAGTAACCTCAGTAGTATAATGTGTTTCACATTAACGTAATATATTACATTGTCCTTAAAGTAAGCAAGAAAACTGACTATAGCTTTGCTTCTCAGTCTTCCTAATGCTGAGACCCTTGAATACAGTTCCTCATGTTGAGGTGACCCCCAACCACAAAATTATTTTCATTGCTACTTCATAGCTGCAATTTTGTTACTGTTATGAGCAGTAACATAAGTATCTGTGTTTTCCAATGGTCTTTCGGCAACCTCTGTGAAAGGATCATTTGACACCTCCCCAAAGGGGTTTTGACCCACAGGTGGAGAAGGGCTGGACCTTTGTCAAACAGCAATAACAACAAAGGAAATTCTTTCCACAAGAAATGTATTGAATGTGCTGGAGACTGGGAAGTTCCTTTCCTGTGCTCATTTTCTTCTCATTTCCAAGAGCATGTAGCAAGAATTATTTGAGATATTATTCCACCTCCCCATGTAATTTCCATGAAAAATACCCTCCGATTGTTTTATTTGAATCATTGATGTCCATTCCAGTTCATATAAAATGCCAAGTGTAGCTTGCAATCAGTCAAGCTTGCTACCCACCTGCTTTTAAATAAGAATGATACATACCTTAGTTTCTGTGATGCTCCCAGAACTTGGCTCTGGGTGCACAAAGGTCTCCTGGGCTTGAGTGAGACAGTAAGGAAAGATGTAATTATAAAAAAAGGGTGCTATCTAGAGCCAGGAAAGCCTTGAGTGCCTGAGAAGTGTAGCTCTGCCTTGAAGCAGATGCTAATGAACTCTTTGCTGCTTCACAGAGACAAGGATGGAAGCTAGGAGAGGCCCATGTAGGATAAGCTGATGATGGAATACACCTAGACATCTCTTGCAGTAATCTAGCACAAAGTAATAGGACCTCGGGTAAATGCAGTAAAACTACTGTGTAAGGAACAGATAAGAGAAAGTTCAGGGTGACTTTCTTGAGAAGCCGACATCCACTCCAGGGCACGACCAGAACTCCGGCCACTGTTTTGTGTGTCTCTTTCCCACACGCTCAGAGCTTATGTTTAATTCCATGCTACGACCACTTCTAGTTGGCTGTGGTTACACTGAACATACAGTCCAGGACAGCATTTCTAGGAAGAACATAGCTTGCATCTGGGTGTCAGGTATTTGGCTGTACTTCCTGGTGTCTATGATGTGTCTAAGCTGCTCTAAACAGAGAAGGCTCATCGTAAATCATGGTGTCCTGCCATACGTCCTACATCATGGTTCACACCAATGCACAGGTTGGTTGCACTCTTCTAGGTTTAACTTTGTCTCTAAAATAAATTCAAACATTTCACATTCTAGCCTAGAAGTTATAAGATTTTTAGTAACCTAGTTGATAAGAATTGAATGAATTACTTGCATTAGAAATATAATTTTCTCCTTTCTAAGCAACATTTTTTTCTTTCTTTTTTTTTTTTCTTTTTGAGGAAAACATAATTCATTTTGGTTTAGGAATTTTGCCAAGCTTTGTCTTTTGAGAACAGAAAAAACATATTGGTGGTTATAAAATTTAATTGTCAAATGGTGTTAAAATTCCTCCCACAACATACACACATACACACATACATACATACATACATACATACATACATACAAAATTTGGGGATGAGTGATGGCCCAATGGGTTAAATGCTTTCTATGTAAATATGAGGACCTGAGTTGGAATCCCCAGAACCCACACAAACACAAGCTTGGTAACATATGTCTATAAGCCCAGTGCTCCCAGAGCAAGATGGGAAATACAGAAAGGATAATCCCAAGAAGCTCATGGGCTTGTCAACATTTGTATGTAGTGACATACATACAGCCATTGTATGTAGTTACAACCACAGAGAAAGCCTGTCTCCAATAAGGTAGACTACAGGGGCACCCAAGGTTGTGATCTAACCTCCACATACATGGCATGGCATACCTGTGTACCAGCACACACACACATACACACATACACACTAATATACACACACATACAAATCTACCACACACATTACATCAAAGAAGTTGCACCCCAAATAGAAGCATATGATTCATGTCTACTATGAAATCTAAAATGTTTTTAGTACAGTCAAGTTTTCATTGGGCTTAGATTAAAAGGAATTCTACAAACTCTTTAGCTTCTCCAGCATGCAGAGCAGCTGTGGACCACTGCCAGCACTGGGCTTTATCACAGAATAAATGGGGTTTTAAGTGTTTGTTTCCAGGGCAGGTTCTCGCAGCCCAGGCACTTCCCAGTTTCATTGTTTCTTTGTTCCAGCGGATGTACAAAGGATTGACTGTTTTGTTTTCTGGCTCAGAGAGATTAGATGAAGTCTGCATTTCTGAAGTTCAACCTCTAGGCACGCAACCTTAAAATTCATTTTTTTACAGATCATATTTTGCAGATTATGTATATTTAGATTAAACTGGTCATAACATTTTTTAACCTTTATTTGGCTTGGTAGTAGACATAGATGGCACAATTTATCTCCTTGGAACTGGTACTGAGTGAAATTATTCCTTTTCACACTTGTCCTTAAATTGATACCTCAGCAAGAATACTTCTAGTTGGCCCCACTGTGCCAATCTTGAGGCTTGCTGACTATTAGAATCTCATGATCTTAGATGCCTTATTCTTGTCAGGCAACTATAAATCTTGTGTGAAAAGAAATTATCTTCTTTCCTTTTCATATGGCATCTTCTGTGTAGGACAGAAAACTTAAATAACATTACCCTTATCACTCCCTTCCCCTCAAAAAATCCTCTAGTTTTCAATTAAAAAAAAAACTATGAATAAAAAATGTCTTGGAAAGTTATTTTAACCTAAGAGTTAAAAAATTAGTTCCAAGATTTTACCAAGGCATTTAAAAAAAAAATAACAAAAGCAATTGAAGATGTTATCAGTTTAATTTGCAATTTTTTATTTTAATTTTACCCCTTTGTTGATCAGTGATTCTTTGATAAATGAGGCAGAAATAAAATTTTGTCCTGATTGCATGCTAGATAAAATCTCCTCCATATCTAATTTACTCTCAAAACTCCTTGGAACTCTGGCATTCATCATCATCATCATTTTCATTATTATTATTATTTTATTACACTCCAGACAAATAGGGAGATAGAAGGTTTGGTGGAATGCCACTCACTCACAATATCACATAAATGGTATACAAAGCTCTATCTAATTCCAAAGTTCATGCTTTCTAAAACTCTAGGTCACTGGTTCTGTGGCAGATTATCAGCATGTAATAGAAACCATAATGGCATCTAACTTTGAGCATTACAAATTGCCCAGGTCTAGAACATCCATAGAGCCAAATTCAAACTCACTGAATGTTAAAATATAGAACTTTTAGGTGAACACAAGAGCTGGAAATAGTGTGAAGTGTGCTGGTTTTCAAATTCCACCTGTGCTCTGAGATACTGCCTTAATTTGATTGTGAGCTATTATTTTCATTTTTAATAATTATTGGCATATTAGTGGCATATTTAATTTTTACTGAATGATGAACTCATATAAATAATAGCATAAAACATGAAAGTATGGGATTTTGTAACTGTTATTACACATATGCTATCTTGCCACCATAGTTAGTCCTATGAACTGTCTACCCACAAATGCCATTTGAATATAGAATGGAGTTAGTTTACTTTTGGGAGTTGTGTTAAGGGCAGGCAAATGGGCATCTTCTTCAAATTTCACTCTTATTATAAGATCTATAATTCTTGATGTCATGAACAAATGACATACAGCCTATCAGGAGGTGGATAAAGCTGAGATCTGTATAGCTATGATACTCAAACAAATGGCCTGATTTATAATTTTTTTCCCACTATCTCCTTCTGACATTTGGGGCCAAGAACTAGACAGGATTGCTGCATGTTTCTCTTGTGGATGTGACTCAATGATTCTGGTCTCTGCACACAAAGTAGGGACAGCCAACTTCATGTTTACATATGTTAACTCCTCACTATACCTAGTGAATAGCTGCTCAGGAAATGCAGTTGACCTAGCTCCCAATCTGGTGGCAACATCCTGATTCAAGTTCAGTGATGAAGCACAGGCAGAGCCGTGCTCCCCAAACTGACCCTGGCATAGAGAACTGAAATTAAATGAATTATTAGGTGCAAAACACTGTCAATCCCACTAGCTTTATGGTCTTTGACAATTCCCACATGTTCCAGAACCAATATTTTTTTAGAAACCTAGAAATATTGGTAATCCCAGATATTGTGAGCATTGATTTTTAGTAAGCAAGCCTATTCTAACAATATCAAATCTGTGTCTTTCTGATTAATAGCTAAAAGCTAGCCAAGCTTACATATGTAATTGACACCAGTAATCTGTAGATCAGCACCCAGGAAGAGGCTGAATACAAATTTCAAACTCCTATTATCTCTTAATAGATTGTATTTTCTGGTTGAATCATTGGTATTTAATCAAGCACAGGCTGGATGCTTGTCGATGTCTGAAAAACATGCTGAGATTTCAAGGTCAGACTGACCTTAACAAAAGTCTTATCAAATGGATGTTCACATGACTAATAGGTAAGGGAGCCAGTGTCTTTGAAAAATGGAACAGTGAGTTTGCATGTATAGCAACATACCAGATTCTCCCCTCCCCCAGGCAGCAGATTCTTTAAATTTTTAAGGAAAATGAACCTGGGCTGCAGCAGAATAAACAGTATTTTCAAAGCCCTCATGCTGCTTTCTCTTTGATGGTGTTTGCCTTTCAGATCCCTTGCCTCCTGCTAGGTTTGAAGTCAACCCTGAGAAGACAACTTCGACCACCCTGCAGGTGCGGTGGACCGCTTCTCCTGGAAAAGTCACCTGCTATGAGGTGCAACTGCTTGATGATAACCATTCAAAGATACAAGAAGTTCAAGTTCAAGAGAGTGCCACATGGAGCCAATACACTTTTTTGAATCTCACTGCTGGTAATAATTATAGAATCGCCGTCATGGCTATTTCTGGAGAAAAACGTTCCTTTCCTGTGTATATCAATGGGTCAACAGGTAAGATCTGTATTGTCTGTCATTAATAGTCTGCAGTATCTTGATTTTCCTTTTCTTCTTTTTGATGGTGCTGGGGATGAAACCCCAGAGACCATGCATGCTGGGCAAACATTCCCCATACCTCTATGGCATCTTCAAAATGATATATTATCAAAGGAAATGGAAATATGTCACCCATCATAACTGAATAAAGTAAATAACCTTTTAAAGGGTTAGGGTTATAATATAGAGACTGGACTGAGCATAGAGTGTGTGAATGTGCTGCTTCTTAGCTAGGGAATTTTGAACAAGTCACGAGGTTTCTCTGAAAACAGAATTTTCTCCTATTTAAAATAGATATTCCCTACAGATCTGTCTAACTCAAATCCAGGAACATGAGATTTTCTGCCTCATTCTCCAAATTTGTGTCACAAAATGTATCTTTCCTCTTTTGTATATTCTCATCATATCATTATAATATCTTCTTAATACTCACGTTTAAAATAAGTTTGTGTTTCCTGGATATGGTGAAAACTAATTCACTTAGTGTCCTGTGTGTCATGGCATCACTCCCAGAAAGTGGCTTTTCTGTGGCTTCTCCTCTCAATTTCTCTGGCTATTTTCATCTCTCATCTTCTACAGTTTGTTCCTTTATGCCCCCTATTTATTGTCACTGGCAACATAAACCTAATTGACCACATCTACCTTAGTCTCTATAGAGCAGAGAAGATAAAACAGGCAATGTATGATGTCCCTTTCACCTTTAAAGCCTGTGGACTTTATATAGGTGGTTAATGAACGTTCCAAGAAATACTCATTATTAATTATTGTTATGATACAAATTAAAATATAAAGAGAAGTATAAATAAATATGTAAATTGAATACCTATGTCTATGTCTTCTACAAGGGGATCATAAATGACCTTTGGATGTGTGTTTTTATTCCACCAGCACCATCTCCAGTGAAAGACATTGACGTTTCCCCCAGTCCTAATTCTCTCCTAATTTCCTGGTCTCCTGGTTCTGGGAATGTGGAACAATATAGGCTAATGCTCATGGATAAGGGGACCTTATTTCAAGACAAAAATGTGGATAAGCATGATGCTTCTTATACTTTCCATGGACTGACCCCTGGACGCCTCTACAACCTCACTATTATCACCATGGCCTCTGGACTACAAAACTATAGGTGGAAATTAGTGAGGACAGGTAAGTTCCTCTTCTTCAGTTAAACAAGAGAAAATTCAAATTGAGTTTAGATAGGGTTTGTTATTTGGATAATAGTAATGTAGGACAAACTGAAATTCATATGAGTTATAGAAAGACTTGAACATATATTCACTTTATTGAAGAAAAATGATTGCTTTTATCCTGAAGTTGAAGTTCACCCTTGGCAGCTTCTTAAAGAAGAGAAAGTTAGCTGTTGATATGGCCCAGATTTCTCCATTTAATATATGTGTAAGGCTTCCTATGTCTGACTCTTAAATAGCATCTATTATCTTTGTAATCACCCATGGTTATTTGGGTGTGTTTTTCTTAGTGTTGTATACAGACACATCCTTGTATAGTAGTCATTTCCAAAACCCTCTACCCAAGAAAACATGATGTGGGACCCAATCACATAGCCCAACCTTCACTGATAATTGGTGCTATTTATTAATGAATTGCTCATTCCACTGATTCATTAGGCCAATATTTACTGACTTAAGTATATGCCAAGCATTTGCAAGCTAGTACCATTCAAGATGGACAATGCCAGAATTTTCATGGAGCTCATTCAAATAGTTCCAGTTAGTGAAATGTGTTGATAAACTTCTCTCTATGAGTTGTCTCATTTTAAAACAAACTAAGATAAGTAGTATCTTTGGAATAAAAGAAGTAGCACTCTCTAGAAGGGAGAGTATCTGGGACTATAGGAGGCTGAGGGAACAAACCCTGGGGACTCCTACATATTCCCATATCTTTTATAACACATTTCAAAAATATGTAGATGTTCCTGAGAAAAATGCACAAGATATCTTAACAGCTGTTTATGAATATCAAGAGCAAATACAACCACATGTAGGCCTGTGATCCCAGCACTCAGAAAACTGAAGCAGGAGAATCACAAGTTTGAGAATAACCTTGATTATAAAGCAAGTTCCATCCTGGACTGGAGAGAGACAGAGAGAGTTTGAGAGAGAGAACAAACAAATTATACTTCTGAGCATAGTGTGCACACTCACTGTGCTATAATCATTCTTTTAGTGAAATTTACATTATGCCATTAGGTGCAATTTCAGCATGTGTAAGAGGTAGGAAAATATTCACCACAGCTTATTTTTCTTGTCATGAGTTTTACCTTGATGAAAGAGTAACAGCTCTTTATCATGACTTAATATAAAAAGTATTCTAGTGGGTTTGAGAGATGGCTCAGCTGTTAGGAGTGTTTGCTGCTGCTCTTCCAGAGTGTGGTTCCACATTGGGCAGCTCACAACTGCCTGTAACTCCAGCTCCTTAGACTTACTATCCTCGTCCAGCATCTGTGGGCACATGTGATACACATTCACACACACACACACACACACATACACACACACTCACCCCAAAACCTTTCAAAAAGTATTTAAACACACAATCTTTTACAACTACCAACCAATCAACCTATTTAGTGTGTACTTGATATTATTAAATATATAAACACATAAGCACACTCACAAAGAAATTAAGTAGATGGCAGACCTCTTTGTGACTCCTACCTAAGGAATTCCAGAGCTGCAAAGGAGTACAGAAAAATCTTCCAACTAAGTTTTATTTGCTAAGGAGAATACAACACAGTGAGTCTGACAGAGAACTGTCCAGTGTTCTTGTGGGCAGCTTGCCAAGTCCCAGCAAGGATCCAGGCTCCTGACTGCAAGATAGGATTCTTGCCAGAGCGTGGATTTCCAGTACCATTTTGTCTCCCAAGTAATTTTCTCTTTATCAAAGAGTATGTCTTACAAGCACTAAAGTTTAGGGCTAAATGTGGCCATAGTGAGGGCAAGAGATGTGGAGTAAAACGTTTCTTCCATTCATTGCTCATTAGCTCCTATGGAGGTCTCAAATCTGAAGGTGACAAATGACGGCAGTCTGACCTCTCTAAAAGTCAAGTGGCAGAAACCTCCTGGAGATGTAGATTCCTACAACATCACCCTGTCTCACCAAGGGACCATCAAGGAATCTAAAACATTGGCACCTCGTGTTACTGAAACTCAATTTAAAGACTTAGTTCCTGGACGGCTTTACCAAGTTACCATCAGCTGCCTCTCCGGTCAGCTGTCTACTCAGAAGATGGTCATGGGTAGAACAGGTAAGTCAGCCTCCAAAATATTCTCCGATTGCCTCAGTCATTCTCAGATATATCTCAGAATAGGACAAAATAGGGTCTTTATGACCAAGAATGCCTATATAATAATAGAACCCAAGCATGCATAAAATAGAGGGTTAATTACACACAATTTGTCATCTAAACAAATGTACGTGGATTCCCCTGTAATCTGCATGTTGTCCCTGCTCTCTGCTTTTTCCTACCATGGCACCTCAGTAGTATAAATGCACGAGCATTAAAGTCAATATAGAGAACATTTCAGGTCCATTCTCATTATAAGGTCAAGTTAGCACTCAACTGTATTTTCCATAAATACTTTTATTAATTTATGTTACTGAACAGTTAACTTGTTCTTTATTCGAATAAATTACTGGATTACAAACCTTGAACACTGTTACATTGGTTACGGTGTACTATTACAATGTACTATTGCTTTTAAGGAAAGTTCTGCTAAGTACATCCTGTGGGCAAACACACTTGGTGGCTTGTTTTTTTGTTTTTCCCTAAATGGAAATAGGATCTTTCCAGGGTCATTTATGCAGTTTAGGAAAGGTTTGTTTGATGACCCTTGTTAATGGACATATTTTAACCATAGACTAACAGACAGACAGACACACACACACACATACACAAATGTACCAAGAATAGAACCCTTTAGAAATGTTAATGAATTAATGTGAATTAATAATTTCACATGTCAAGCCCTGTATAAACACTTTACTCCTATTTTATTTATTTATTGCAAGAAAACTGTAAGAGCTATGTTGTTAGTATAGACATTGCACACATAAACTGGAATGATTAAATAACTTGTTCATGGTCATCTGGCCAGAAAGTTATGGAGCCTGACATTACACCAGATGAATCCAATCTCAGTACCATTAGAGGTCTCAAGTAAGAGCTACATGGCCACAAGTGACCAAGAACAATATTCCCCTTCAAAAGATCAGCAGAAGCTTGGTGGAAATGGCCTTGCAGTGGAATCTAGAAAGTCTGAATTTCCCGTCAAATAAAAGGGGGAAATAAGGGATGTCTGTGAGGAAATGAATGATAGGAACAAACACTCAGGAGTGGGGAGAATTCAGGAGACACAGTTCTGCAGCACACACCCCTGAACACGATAAAAGGGATAGGGAGCCAAGCGGTAGTGTTGCACACTTCGATTCCAGAGGCAGGCGGATCTCTGTGAGCTGGAGGCCAGCCTGGTCTGCAGAGGGAGTTCCAGGACAGTCAGGGTTACACAGAGAAACAAACAACACAAACAGGACAGGAAGAGAGGGAGAGAGGCTGAAGGGAGAAGTCAAGGGTAGGTCTAGAAGGAGAACAGTTCTCGACTTGAAGAGATGTGAGTGTAAATGAAGGACCTGGAGTTTCCTTTGGTCATTTTTTGAAGAGACTTTTAATGTTTGTACTCAAAACATGCTTAAAGCTATAATGGGAGATGTTTGTTCTTTCCAGTTGGAATTAAAAAAAAAAGTGTTTCATGACCATAACACCCAGTATCTTTTTCAAAAGATGTTGCATTTATCAATGTCACCTCCTTGAGATGCAACATCAATATGATCTAGCTGACAGACAAGCAGTGAAAACCAGCAGTCCTATCACTGGGTTATGAACAGTGTTGCAAGAGAGAGCATAACTGTCACGTTACTGAAATGATTTTCCCATGCATTTCTTGAATGTCAAATGTCTTCAAAATGAAGAGTACTCACCTGAGGTACACAGATATCTGAAAGGGATGCAAATATGTACAACGGCATATAACATGATCTTTATATATTGCTTCCCATAAAAATCAAATGAATATTCTTAATTTTTTGTTTTCAATACCTTCTCTGCATATCCTTGTTTAGCTCCAGAAAAAGTGAAGAATCTGATTTCATACAACGAGATTTGGATGAAGACCTTCGCAGTGAACTGGACGCCCCCTGCTGGAGATTGGGAGCATTATCGCATCCTGCTCTTGAATGAATCCTTCCTGCTGCTCAACACCACCCTGGGAAAGGAGGAAACGCACTATGTCATGGATGCTGTGGAGCTCATACCCGGGAGACAGTACGAGGTAGAAGTCATTGTTGAGAGTGGAAACCTGAGGAATTCTGAGCGCTGCCAAGGCAGGACAGGTAAACGAACATGAAGGGGTCTGTGATTGTGATTGGCAGAACAGTCTCACGGAAACACAGACCTTACCTTTCTGTACTCTCTCAAGGTGAAGTATTATAAAACTAACAGAGTTTCAAACATTTAATTTTGTCAAATTTGAACATTGAAACTCCTTTCCACTGATAACTATATTATTTCATGAAAGAAAAGACATTTTAAAGATGTATTTTTATGATCTTTAAACAATGCGTGTGTGGGGGGGGGTGCACCTAAGTCTAGTAGATGGCAGAGGATCCCAAACAGCCAGAGCTACCAGAACTTGTGAAACGTCCTACCTGAGTGTTGGGAACAGAACCCTGGTCCTGTGCAAAAGCAGCAAACACTCTTAACCACTGAGTCATCTCTCCAGCCCCAAAACAAAACATTTCAAATGCCAAAACAACAGAAAAGACACAATCTGAGACTAAAGACTGATCTTCCAAAATGTGTTTGTAAATCAAGTTACTATAGCTTTGTCCTAATATTGACCAATGTAAGGATTTCAGGTACCAGGGTAGAATGATCCACATGGAGAGGGACATGTTAGGATGGCAGGAAAGGATATGTTAGGATTAGGTCACATGGATCTTGATAATTTTGTCACCATTATATTGCAGTTTCTTCAAGCAGATCATAAACACCCTGAAACTTGTCTTCTCAACTTTCAAGTTATCCTTCCAAGTTCAACATTTCTGTGATGATCCCTGGGATGCAGAATAGCACATACTTAAAGTGAAATCCATCACTCTTAGTCTTGCTTGCTAAAGAAATAACTACACTGTTGCAATGTTCTTATAGAAAAAATGCCAAATAGGATGACTGAGATGGTTGTTTAACTGTTGGTCAACTGTATCTTTTAAAGAAGTGGGAAAAAATTAAGATTATTTTAAGATAAGGGATGCCTATTCTTATTATTTTCCAGTTGCCTTCTTCTTCATGACACAGCAGAATCCTCTCAGAAATAGAGGAACACTTGGTTTGTCTAAGCTCTGAGAGTGATAAATATTTCTCAGTCCATTGAAATATGCAAGCATAGCCTATTTATTATAGTTTTATGGTCACAGAACTTTTGTTTAATGACTTTTACGACAAGGAAAGAAAAGCTCTTGGAACTGGAGAGATGGCTTGGCAATTAAGAGGTCACCCTACTCCTGCAGAGCTCAGAATAGATGGTCTCTAAAAATTACTAATGCCTGTGGCTGGATCAGTGACCCCAAGTCTCAACTGATTTGTCCTCAGTCCCTCTGGCTGTTCTCCAGCTTCGTGTGAAACATGCTAACGAAACATCACTGGGCATCACATGGCAGGCCCCCGATGGGGAATGGGAGAAATATATCATTTCTCTGACTGACAGAGACCTCTTAGTCATCCACAAATCACTCTCCAAAGACGCCAAAGAATTCACCTTTACAGACCTAATCCCCGGACGAAATTACAAGGCCACCATCACCAGTATGAGTGGAGATTTAAAGCAGTCGTCTTCAACAAGAGGAAGAACAGGTAATAATATTCATAATTTTTACATTTCATGATGGCTTATCCACTGAAATTTGCAAATATTTGTTAAATGCCAGCTATGTCTATTATGTACTTGGCATGACACTAAGATTCTTTCTATTGTATTTTCTATTTTACCAAGTTTTTTCTTTTGCTTAGATGTATTTTGTTAATTGGAACACAGTAGAAAATAAGCTCTCTGTGATGTTTTACTGTAAAAGAGAACAGAAATATGGAGCACTATTGAAACTAGAGAGTATGGTAGAAAGCATGATTTTTAATTATTAAAAAAACAGGATAAAAATTTGTTGATTCTAATAGCTAATAGCGTTGTTACTGAGTGAGGGATATGGACTCTATAGCACAATGAGAGAATTGGCTTTAGAAAGAAGAATGGATAATGTAACTTCGGTGTCACAGGGAAGAAATTACTTCACTGCTGATGCCAGCAGGTGCAGAAGCAATGCTGAGCCCGGCTTTTAGGATTACTCTTCTTTTCTCAGTGACCCTGCCAAGGTGTTAACAATGTATCTGCTCCTGATAGTCTATATTGTTCTTTCCTCTTTCTTTAACTTAAAAGAAAGCTAAATGCCTGCGTGTGTATATATGTATACTACTATGTGTGTGCCTGGTACCTCCCGAGGCCCGGAAGACAATGTCCTGTCCCCAGGAACTGGAGTTACAGAGAGTTGTGAGCCAGCCTGCTAGGAAACAAACCCAGGTCCTCCCCGAGAGCAGCAAGTGTTCTTAGCTGCTGAGCCCTCTCCAGCTCTTTTATTTCTCCTTGTAAATTGTACCTCCCCAAAACATGGTTTTGTGAAATCATACTCTTCCAACTTAACCACCTGCTTGTCCTTGTTTCCTGTTTTAGAAGTTCCAAGCAAGAGGTTGTTCCTTTATCCTGAAGGATATTCTGTAAAGTCTTTATTAAAAAGTCCTAGAAACAAACTTTCTCCACTTTTTCTTTTCTTTTCTTCTGGGTATATCTTTATGTAGTTCTCTGTCTTGCAAAGCAGTTTCCTATGTTTTTGTCTTGTGCTGAGAGGTATTTTTTTACTGCAAGTAGTGGCGCTTAATTTTGATGTCTGACTGAAATAGTTGTTCATAAACAATGGGACACAGAAAACTTTCTCTGGAATACTTATAGCTTGAGACTTACACTGTAGGCCTACAAATTGTTCTTATATTAATTTTAATTCATTTATATTTAGCATTTATATATTAATATAATAACATTTAACCTTAATGTAGGTCAAATTTTTCTTTTTCACATGCACATCTAATAACTTCAGAGATATTTGTTGAAAATACTATCCTTTTTAACTAAATTGTCTATTAATCTTTCTAAAATTTGACTATTATGTAGTCTATATATTCACACACATATATGCATATATGTATCTAAGAATATAAATATGCAGATACATATATGTACACACAACTAAATATGCACAATTTACTAAATATACACACAAACAAATGTACATATGTGTATATAAGCTTTTGCATATGTATATGTACACATGTAGGTATTTATACATGCGTATATGTGTATATATAGTATATATGCATATGTGTGTATATATGTACATACACATATGAGAAATAATTATCTATAATTATCAAAACAGTTAACAAAACAATATATACACATGTATATATGTATGTATACATGTATATAATAGAGAGCGACTATGTGTTCATTGATCTTTTTCTGGACTTCTCATTCTTTTCCATCCTCTTATAAATCTGTCTGTCCTTTGCCTGTTTTATTTATACTGTCCTGAGTACTATAACTTTCTAGTAAAACCAACTGATTTGTCCTTCAGCTCTGCTTTTGTGATTAGTGGTATTTTGTTTTGTTTTGTTTTTAACTGTTTTGATAACTATAGTTCCTTTACTTCCCATATAAAATTTAAAACCAGATAGTTCTACTGATCTACATGTGGAAA
This sequence comes from Sigmodon hispidus, assembly GCA_004025045.1. Lineage (NCBI taxonomy): Eukaryota > Metazoa > Chordata > Mammalia > Rodentia > Cricetidae > Sigmodon > Sigmodon hispidus. The sequence goes on from PVIH01000305.1 coordinate 65,838, forward strand.
CACTTTCAGGCAATATGTTTGCATCTTAATACAAAAGTTAATAAACTTTGCAAAGGGGTCTACCAAAACTCTGATTATTATAATTTAAGAGAAGAGCAAAAAGAGAACCAACTTCAGTATTCGTGACCATCTATGAATGCGTGGGTTGGAAGTAACAATAGTTGATAGTTTAGGAAAGGTCACAGTCTTAGAAATGACAGAGCTCTAGCTTGGAGCCCTGGTTGATGATTTATCAAGCTGCAGTGTAAGCTAGTAAGGTTCTATTCTATGATCTTTGGTTCCCTCATTAGTAAAGGGGATATGAAATCAACTTTATAGACACACATATTAGATAATATAACCTCCAATATGCCTTCTGCTTTAACTGAAAGGTGGTAGCATTCACTACTTAACATAATGTTATTACTATCATTTTATATATTATATAGTCTATATTATCATAACATTTTTATGAACAATAGCCCTTTGGAATATTTTCCAAATATCTTTTGGAAATGAATATCTTGATAGACTATAACCTAACCAACAGCTTCAAGAAATTTCCCATTGCACCCTGTAATAGACATTGGCTCTGGTAGATTACATTGTTTTGTGTTCTTATAGAATAAGGATGGATAAAATCATGTTAAATAAAAAGGCTCTCTAAAGCAGCAGTCTATTATTGTAAACTTCAAAATCAAAGCTCATTAATAAGCATCATCCTTTCATTATTAGACCTTACCTGACTTTGATTAATTGAAAGCTGTTATAGAAACATCTGGTTAAAATGATTGGTTCCTGTAGAGGAATAAATGTCCATATGCCACAAGAAACGGTGAAAATCCCATGGCATAAACAAACAAAATAGGTTTTTTTAACCCATAGCATTTAAGTCTGTCTTGGTTTTGACCCCTCATTCTTACACTACCTTGAGGTGACTAAGCATAATGGTTTTTTATCTTCTATCTAGTGCCTGCCCAAGTGACTGACTTGCACGTTACCAACCAAGGCATGGCCAGTAGTCTGTTCACTAACTGGACAAAGGCCTTAGGAGATGTAGATTTCTACCAAGTTTTACTGATCCATGAAAATGTAGTCATCAAAAATGAGAGCGTCTCCAGTGAGACCAGCAGATACAGCTTCCACACTCTGAAATCCGGCAGCCTCTACTCTGTGGTGGTGACCACGGTGAGCGGAGGGATTTCTTCCCGACAGGTGGTAGTCGAAGGAAGAACAGGTAAGAAATGCAGATATGTGTTTGCAACTTCCAGATACATCAGTACATGGAGCTGCCTCCAACAGAAAGTTATTAACATCCTATAATCAGACCTCTATGGGTTTTTTTTCAAAAGTCAGGTTTCTATACACCCAGAAGTACATGTTATGAAAATTGGCTGATGCATGAGGACAAGGAAATACCCAATCAACTGTCTTATATTTCTAGTAACCACACCAAAGCCAGAAAAATACTTCAAGCCGTGATAAACACTTAGTGCCTGAACTTAGCCTATTCTTGGGTTGTTTTTCTTTGAAATTGTTTTATTTTTCAACTAAAGTAATCAGGGAATGAATTATCTTCTATGCACATAGTCTTTTATTCAAGACATAGAAGCAAGCTGATATCCACTTCACATGATCAAAATTGAATTGATGCAAATCTCAAGTGGCATATATAGAGTCTTGCTATGTTGCCCAGGTTGGCTCTGAACTCTCTGGCTCATACTAGCCTCAGACTTTCCAGTAGCTGGGCCAACAGGAATATACCACTGCACTCCTATAAAAGTCCCATATATATTTTGTAAGCAACATTCTTAAAAGCTTACTGCTGAATGCCGCCTAAACAATGCTCCTGACCTTCAGTGTTCCTTGTTAAATAAAACAGTGAGCTAAGAAGGCAAATAAGTATCATTACAGTTACTGTGTCAGAGATGTTCAGTACCAAAAAAGGAAGTGGAATTTTTCTACATAATACATTGAAAGCATTTCAAAGTAATAACATTACTTCATAGAATATATGAAATTTATATTCCAGTTACTTAGGGAAAAATATACAAACCCAACTGAGGCTTTGATAACAATGGTTATCAAAAACAGAATCAGGTCAAAAATCTTGACCTCTTAATTTTATATAATTATTATAAGTTGGATTCAGGCTTCTCTATCTATAAACCCAATACTCAGAAACCAATTAGCAATTGTGATGTCATGTAAAAATCTCATTCCAAAAATCACCAATCTCACCTACTTAATGAACTACTTTCATTAACTTTCAGAGGAGGAGCAGCCAAGAAACAGAACCCATGTCTCATGGTCTTAGTAGAAATTCCCTGGTGCATGCCAGTGCCCTCTTCCTGTGGCACTAGACATATGAAAGACATCTGTGTCTTTCTTGATACCCTCTTTCTTGGAAGTTACTGGCACCATGATTCTGTGGAGTACAGTTGGGCTGAGGACTGAAAGGCTGAGGAGGCCTTTGCATCCATCTCCCACTGAGCTGAAGCCTTTATCAGTCTGGTGTAAGTGTGGTTGGTCCTGACTAGGCAACTCTGAGTAGAAATCAGGGATCCATGTGCCTCCTACATGATAGTTTCCTTCCTCTGGATCCTCACATCTCTTTCCACTTCTGCAGAGAATGAAGGTAGAGATCGGGCATGGCCTAGAAGAAATTAGTAGGCCTGAAATTTTTCCACCCACATTCCACTGGACAGAACTGTTGCTAGGGCGATGGCTGGTTACATTTGATGCAGGGGAAGCTGAGAAATAGGGTCTAGGTGAGTTTGAAGAGGAAAGGGAAGCAGTTGATGAGCTAGTCATATTTTATCCAGGGATAATTTCTATTTGAACACCACAAAGGGCTGGGAATGTACCTTGGGGATAGAGCATTTGTATCATATAAACAAAATCTTGTGTTCAATCTTAGTACCACCAAAAGAAAAAAATTACAATACTGATAAATATACAATAAAGGCTGTTTAACCTGTTATATTGTACTAAAAGTATCTGATATCACTTGAAGTCAGTGAATATTTGGCATAAATGGGACTTTATGTTATAGATAATTTTTATTCCTGTATTTTAAGCATAATCAGAAATATCAATATTTGGTCCATGGTATACAAAAGAAGTGTTCATAAAGTGAATGAGAAAGTCTATGAATAATAATTTAAAATTTTTAAGAATAAAAATTATGAATAAATATAAGTGTGTCACTTAACCCTTGTCCTGAGACAGAAAAAATAGAACACTACTGTATACACTTAATAACTAAGAATTTCAGAAACTCCCTAGATTACTGCAGTTTTTACACAGCACATTATAAAATAATCAAATTGCTAGAGTCATAATGATAATCACTAACATTTCTTCAAATCCTTGATATATTTCTTAATATTCAAATAGTTTTGAAAAGTCTTCTTATATCTCACAAAAACTGCTACAGAGTTGAAGCAGGCACACAAAATTCTTTCCAGCCTAGACAAAAAGGTAGGAACCAAAATTTAAAATATCAGATATTGGGTCCATCTAATCCCGACCTCAGGAAATAGTTCATTCTACAGAAATACCAAATAATTTTTATAACTATTTCATGTTAAGTGAGTTACACTTTTGGAAAAACTCCTGATAATACTATCTTTTCTAAATGGCATATAAACAGATCATCAATTATGTGTAAGATTGACTTTGGGCTTGATTTATAAAAATCAGGGCATATTTAGATCATAAAGATTCTCAGTTTTCACTAAATCGAATCCTGTCTTTTACGTGTGATACAATAGCCCTGACAATCATATGAAAATGACCAGCTAAAAGTTAAACAGATGTGATAAAAACATATTTCAGTCTGCATTTACTGTCAGAATGCAGTCTGTCATTACCAAAAGCAACACTGTATATTAGATACTTATCTCCAATGCATTATGAACGTCTTAGTTAATACCCCAGTTACTAATTTCTCATTTTTAACTTGTAACTTAAGGTATCTATGTATATTTCATGTTTATACACCTGGGAAATACAAGATTCTTGGTAAATTTTGTGGTGTTAATCTCTAATTAATACAAGCAAATGATAATCATGGCTGGGCTCAGAAAAATGGTTTTTCTTGCCATAGCTTTCTCTGCCCAGTCTCCAGAAGTAGACTTCCAGGATGTGCTTTTAGGCTTCTGACCACTAGAGGGCAGACAATGCTTTACAAAAGGATAATAGCGTCTCCAGGTGTGTTTTCTATTAAACTCTCCCAGAAATTAAAAAAAACGTAATCACATGAAAGTGAAAGGCAACCTAGAATCTAAGTTTTTCAGAAAATCCAAGGAATTTTTCTTTTTTACCTTCAATTATCTTTGTTTTTATTTGGTTTGGAGGTTTTGTTGTAGTTCAAAGTGATTCATATGGACTATTAAAAATCTGTGTTCCCTTTATTACCAAGACCCTCCTGGCACATACCCATAAAATAACTCCTAAAACACTCCTTACACAGAAATCCCATAGTTACAGTGGCAGCATGTTTGGATTAGAAAGCGTCTAAAAGGTCTCCTTGTGGATTTTTTTTTTTTTTTTTTTTTCCCCTTAGCCTTCTGGTGAAAGATAGTTCATCTTCCGAAAGCCACCTAGTGATCCTGGTATCTCCTGTAACTTCCCACATAATCAACTAGATCCTCCAGCCTGCAGTTTTGACACAATAGTTAAACTTCTGATTCTGTTTCCTTTGACGACTTCTTTCTCCTTGTTTGAACTCACAGTCCCTTCTAGTGTGAGTAGAATAACAGTCAACAATTCTGGCCGGAATGATTACCTCAGTGTCTCCTGGTTGCCAGCATCTGGAGATGTGGATAACTACGTGGTGACCCTCTCCCACGATAGCAAGGTAGTTCAGTCCCTCATCATTGCCAAGTCTGTCAGCGAATGTTCCTTCAGTTCCCTCACCCCAGGCCGCCTCTACAATGTGACCATAACCACCCTGAGTGGCAATTATGCAAGTCACTCCTTCCGGGAAGAACGGACAGGTAAGAATTATGAGGGTACCGGGCTCTATAGAGTCAGGCCAGTTGTGTGGCTCTGAGCATCATGGACATGCAGCGGTCTTGAATAAAAGGCAATCAGCATCACAAAACTTTCTCTGGAGTCATTCTATTTTAACTGGAAACAAACAAACAAACAAAAACCAATATGTGAGCAGATGTTACATTTACAGAAAGACTGCCCTAGCTTTCATAGCTAGATTTCATATTATATTTAAATAGGACAACTCGTTACTAGAACACGGGTTCATATATACTACCTAGTTAATCCTTGCACAGTTCTTTCTGAGATAGTCATTATTATTCCTATTTTACAGATTGGAAAACCAACTGTTAAGAGGGTTAAGTCATCTGCTCAACTGTTATTGTTGAGACCTTAAGAAATTGTAGATCTTGGGCTTAAACTTAGGTCTGCTTCGCTGCAGAGCCTACAAAACTCTTGAATGTGACCGTCAAGGCTACCATGGCACACAAGATAAAAATGGTACCCTTTATAGTTCCTAAACTAGGGAGCAAAATCCTTATGAGTGCCATCTCTTTGATGTGCTGGAAGGAACCAAATATAGACAGCCACCCATTTTCCCAATGTGTTCACACTTTCTGGGGTTTACATCTGAAATTTCTATTTAAAGTTCACGTCAATATTTTGTCAAGTCTTTCTCATGGGGCTCTGTTTTGACTCTTGGGCCTGAAACTGTTCTTTTCCCATGATCCTCTGGAACAATGATGTCATCCTGTTAGTGAGCTGGAGCTAAGTAGGAATTTGGTACTTTCCTGGTAAATGAATAGTCAGAATCGAGGGTTTCCACCTGATTGTCCATAGGGAGACTCTAGAAACAAAGTAACCCATGAAGTTGTTGGGGTGTAAGAAAGGGTCAGCAATTTATTTTTATATTTAGTTTTAGTTTTTTTTTTAAATTATGTGTATCTTTGTGTGGATGTATGCATGTGAGTGCAGGTGCTCATAAAGTCTAGAAGGGGTGTCAAATCCCCTGGAGTTGGAGTTGTGGGTGGTTGTGAGCCAGCTGGTGTGGATACTGGGAACCAAACCAGGTGTTCTATAAGAGCTTTAAGCACGCTTGACCTTTTAGCCATCACTGCAGTCCTGGGTCTATCTCATAGACCTTGTGTCCCCTAGCCCCAGCTAAGAGTCATCTGTTTGCACTGTTACAGAATGCTAGCATTGAAATGGTCCTTCTGGCTTCTCATTTGGAGAGCATGAAAATCCCAGAAACAAAGTGTGGCTTTTTCCCAGGCCACATGTCTGTACTGTGGCAAAGTTCAGCCATTATATCAGACCAGACTTAGAAGCTCTAATAGAGATCAGGAATAGAGATTTTTCTCTACCATCAAATAACCTAAAGTTTAATTATACTGATAATTACAATTGTGACTTAGATCTGAAAAGCCGATTTTAACTCCCAGAGTAATCTTATCTCAGAGCGTCATATCAATAAACTAGGGACCTAAAACTGACAAGGAATTAAGGCTATTTCTCTTGACTACTAATCTGTGACTGTCTGTCCATCTGCCTCACTGATGTTCTCTATCCACATAACTAATATTGCAAGGCTTTTTGCTAAGATTTTCCCAAATGTAAGAAAAGCTATTTTCTGCTCAAAGCAGCATCTTGAACTTGGATTCAGTGGGTGACTGACAGAGGCCAAAGACTCTAACAAGAGACTCGTGTCAGAGTTGTTGTGAGGTTGATTTGGGTTCTTTAACTTTTCTAATGCTCTTCTTCTCCATTTGGGTGAATAGACCCACGTTTCTAATCCTGCATCACGTCCTCTGGCCGTGCATTAAAGCGATTCTCACAAATGACTTCCAGGTCTACCTAGAGAGTCCTTTATTGACTTAACATCATGCTCGGCTACTTCTTCCTGTAGTAATTGCTTTTCCTTCAGTAAATTGCCAAGATCACTGGTCATTCTTAGTCCGTGCATACAACGCCATTTCAGAATTTCTCATCTCTGCAGTGGCTAAATGCTAACAGAACTGTAATTGGTCTCAGGTGAAGTCTTGTGGCGTACTATGTTGTAATACAAAATTGACTAGTAAATATGTGTGTGTGTGTGTGTGTGTGTGTGTGTAATTTTAATCCAACAGAGGATATTAATACAACCTGTATAAAAGCATCATAAAAAAATGGAGTTTAAGTGCCAAAGTGATGGAATTTCTGGTTGTTTTATTATTTGGAGAAAGTCAAAGAAAAGGACATGGACTTGACATATGCCAGAGCAGACATCCTGTGACATAAACCAAACTCCTACAGGCCTAGAGGTGTTCAAAAGAGCTAAAAAAGAAAGCTAATTGGAAGAGAGGCTTAGTGCTCTAGATCAAGTACAGGCCCCTTGTCAGTGTTTCTTCCTGTGGATATTCAGGTCTGTTCCAGTCAAATACAAACAGACATTGGTGTCAAAGAGATGTCTCAGGCAGCAAAATGACCACCGTGTAAGCATGAGAACCTGAGTTTGGGTTCCCAGCACCTACATAAAAGCCTGGCACAGTACCACACATCTGTGACAGTAGGAACTTTGGGCCTGGGGTTAGGAAGGCAGAGACAAGCAGATAGGAGCTAACTGGCTAGCCAGCCCATCCAGCCAGACTGACAAGCTCTAGGTTCAGAGGGTGGTCTTCACTCAAAAAATAAGATGGAATAATCAAGGAAGATGTCAATCTCTGGCCTCTACATTTGCTGGAGCATTCTTGTGTGCGCACAAATACACACACACACATACACACACACTATGTGTCATGTATATACACCCCACATGCATAAGAGAAAGGACTTGCAATTTATTTTTGAGTCAAAATTCAGCCCTAACTTGAAAACTAGACCTTTAATATCAGAATTGCTTCATTTTGCAGTGTTCCTAGTAAAATGCATTTTCCTATTCATGGAAAAGGAAAGCATCAGCCCATGGGATCATTTGTTTAATATATCTATTGGAAAGAGCCTCAGGTTGGCAAAATAGCATTAGTCATAATTCTTGCTTCAAAAAAAGCACACATCAGTTGACACTTTGATTTTTCTAGGCATGTAGCTAGTAATTTTTATGAATTTAAAATGGCATGAGAAACTGCTGCCTAAAATAAAAGCTAGCTAGGACATCAACAGTGCTCTGTATCCAGTCACATGGTCCATGCCTGACTAAACCATCCCACCCACCATAGCCAACATCCTGATCACTATGCTCATCTCTTCTGTGCATGGCTTTACTTATGTATGGTTCCAGCTTAATAAGGCTTTAATTTCTTAGTTGCTTTAATATAAGAAGGAATATTATGTATGTAAGCTTGCGAGGACTTGAATTTTCAAAATTATGATGTTGCTTAGATTCACTTATAGTTCATATTTTAATATTAAAAGCAAAAAGATCCAAATGTCTGTGTTTTGAGTTAATAAGAAATTAATTGTGAGAACTGTGTCATAGTTCAATATGTGACCTCTGTGGAAGGACATAAAAGACATCTTCCCTCATAGCTGGCTGGTTCCAGTTTTCTATTTTGCAAAAAAATAATGCAGAATATCATTGCACTGGGGTCTGTCTGGGTTTGAGTTTCTTTGATGGCTCATGACCCAGAACACCTCTTTATATGTGTACTCATGGGCATTTGCTCTTTTACTATTGAGTTTTTTTTTTACACTTTTTTTTTGTAACTAGAGTTACCAAAGTATGCCATGGTCATTAATATCTACACCATCCTTCATATTAGGCACTAGTTATTTTAACGTTTTATTTTATAAGAGATATTCTGTTGGCCATTTATTAGATTAGAATGCATTTATTAGGTTTTGCTAAGAGGTCATTTTAAGTACCATAACTATATTTTCCCTTTGTGATGTATAGATCTAAGTTTTTTTTTAATGCACAGGACAAAAAGAAGCTTCTTTGCTTTATTGTCTTGGGTTATTATCTGTGATCAACTGCTCTCCTGGAAGACTAAAGCTTTAATTCTTCTTTTTTCCAGTGCCTGACAAGGTTCAGGCAATCAGTGTTAGCAATTCGGCCAGGAGTGACTATTTAAAGGTGACCTGGGTCCACGCCACTGGAGACTTCGACCACTATGAAGTCACCATCAAAAACAAAAACAGCTTCATTCAGACCATAAACATTCCAAAGTCAGAAAATGAGTGTGTATTTGTGCAGCTCATCCCGGGACGCCTGTACAGTGTCACCGTCAGTACCAAAAGTGGACAGTATGAAGCTAGCGAGCAAGCGAGTGGAAGAACAAGTAAGTGGAGGGTGTCATCAGAAGTATGTACGGGTGACCAGACTAGAGGGTCACTCAGGAAGCCCATGGGAACCCGAGTTTTCCCTACACTCATCTGTACTTCCGACAACTCTCACCTCAGGCTCATATCAGTTAGCCAAGCAACGGCCTACCATTACAGAGTATTCATTGGTAGATAAAAGCAAGCACAATGGGGGAAAACATGTGTCTCATTTTTCTTCCCTGTCTTCTTACATCAAAGGCATTAAAATTCTAGACATCTTGTTTTATCTTCTGGTTGATACCATAACTCATTTTATAATTATATTCTACCAATATGTAACATCTAAGATTTACGTCAGGAGGGAAAAAAAATCACAACTGAAGTAGTTGCTTTCAATTTTTCTTGTTTAATTATGAGTGAAGTAACTCAAGGTTTTTCAGGGGGTGAGAGATGTCTGGCAGCTCCTTGAGTGTGATTCATAGACTGTGTAGGTAAACTCGGTAAATTCTCTTCCTGAAATATCTTCTCATTTCTCTCCCTAGTCCCAGCGCCTGTGAAGGACCTCACACTTCTCAATAGGAGCACTGAGGATCTCCATGTAACTTGGTCACTAGCCAATGGGGATGTTGACCAGTATGAGGTACAGCTGCTCTTCAGTGATATGAAGGTCTTTCCTCCTATCCACCTTGTGAATACTGCAACTGAGTATCAGTTTACCGCACTCATACCAGGACGCCATTACAAAATCCTTGTCCTGACCATCAGTGGTGATGTTCAGCAATCAGCCTTCATTGAGGGCCTCACAGGTAATCTGAAGTACTGTTCTTGAGCCTGAGTGGACAGTGATGTGTTTAAGATGTTAGATGATGCAAGTATTTAGAATAAGATTTGGAGAAATGAGAGATTTCAAGGAGTATAGTTGTTCCGGCAGTGATAATGACATTGTCAAGGCAGGATTAACTAAGGTACATTATGATGTGCAGGTAGCAAGAAACCTTTCAGAGAGATACTGAATGGATGTGCTTAGCTGGGGCTTCTGGGACACACAGATTATATAAATAACTATCCTGGTAGAGTGTCAGTTCCTTAGAACTCTTTTTGGAGCTATCATACTTATTTAATTGGGGGACGGACAGCCCCACAACAAAATATATCCTGTCCAGTCTTGATAATCCTGTGACTCATTACTATTATCACCATTGACATTTTTTTCTTATGAAGAAATTTATAGAGGTTAAATAATTTGCCTATTATCACATAGATAGTAATAAGAAAACCAAGTCTTGGATGGAGACAGTCTAACCAGTCCTCAATATATGGCTAATCTTTTTATTTCTCATTGTTGGCCTAGATCTCCATCTGAACTTTCTCCTCTTCTTCTATTCCAGTAGAAGAGTGTGTTGGGGGACACACTGGGATTTTTTTCCACAGGCATTCTTTCAGTAAATGATAAACTATTAAAAGTATGACCTGGGAAGGCACTAGAGGAAGAGCCCAAGCTCATGCATGATAAGCAAATACTACAGCAATTGAGCTGCGTCCCCAGCCTAGCTTGGAAACTTTAGTTGAATTTACCCACAATTCATTTTTTAAGTGATGAATTTTAAATTTATTTTCTTTTGCAGTTCCCAGTACTGTCAAAAATATTCATGTTTCTGCCAATGGAGCCACAGATACACTGATGGTAACCTGGACCCCTGGTGGTGGAGATGTTGACTCCTATGTAATATCAGCATTCAGGCAGAATGAGAAGGTTCAATCCCAAACTATATCTAAGCATGCCTCACAGCACACTTTTCAGAGGCTGGAGGCTGGGGCCAAGTACAGGATCTCCATTGCTTCTATCAGTGGGTCCCTGAGCAACCAGATTGATGCACCTGGGCAGACAGGTGAGCTCATGGCTGGTGAAGAGCCTGAGAGTAGAATGCTCCACAGCTCTCCTCAGAGGAGCAGTGAATAAATGGACCTAGGACAATGATGAAAATCTAATTTAAAACTACCTTAGTGTATACATTTTCTGGCAGTTTCATGAGCATTTTTGTGTCTTAATAGTTTTTTATTATTATCACATGTGATTGGGGAAAATATATACTTGCTAAAAGATGTTTTAAATTTTATTTATAGACAAAAGTCTTCATAACTACCACTTTTCAAAATCTAATTTTTCAGAATTATTTTTAAGGAAGGGGAAGCCTAGTTGTGTATTTTGGCTTTAGGGAATTTTTTCTCAACTGAGTTTTTTGCACTAAATGGTTGAGCCTAAGCTGTCTTGCCTCTCTTGTTTCTGAAGTTCCCGCGTCTGTACAGGGAGTGGTTGCAGACAATGCCTACAGCAGTAACTCCTTAACAGTAAGTTGGCAGAAGGCTGTTGGTGTGGCAGAAAGATATGATATCCTACTTCTAAATGAAAACGGGATTCTCCTGAGCAACACATCAGAGCCAGCGACCGCTAAGCAGCATAAATTTGAAGATCTAACACCAGGCAAGAAATACAAGATGCAGATCCTAACTGTCAGCGGAGGTCTCTTCAGCAAGGTAGCCCAAGCTGAAGGCCGAACAGGTAATTAACTCAGTGTCCTGTCTTGGACCATCTGTCTCCATGCCTCACCATGGTATAGACACTGTAAGGTAAGAGAGTGAGGCCATGCTGGAAGATAATGCATAGCTCTTGACACAGTAGAATTCATCCTGAGTCCATACTTACACATCAGCCAGCCCATCCACTAGGCTTAACACACCAAACTCCAATTCTGATTTGTCGTTGAAACCTGTAACTATTGGATTACTATTACCAAAGCCAACTTTACTACAGATCAGTTGAAGCCATAAAAACGTGTTCGTGTATAGTCTTTAAGGTGAGAAACTGGGATTAAAATAAAATGTCAGATGATGACATGTTTTCTAGTTTCTTTAGGGAAACCCTTCCCTTTCAACCTCTGTGTCTGTTTCCCTCCTCTTCTGCTCCCTCCAACTTTTGAAGAGTCTTGTTCTAGGACTCCAGGTAGGCTATAGAGCAGTTACTATGGTTCCCAGCACTGCCTTCTCCCTCCCCCATGAGGGACTGCCTCAACCTAATGGGGAGCCAGTGCTGAAGTTTTCTGCCTCTGTGGTTCTCTGCTGCTTCCTCATCTGTGGCCAGTCTCGGAGGAGCCCCTCCAACCAGCCAGGAAGAAGTCAAACCAGCCCTTCTCAAACTAGTCCAAAAATCAGAAGCAGAAAGAATTCTTCCAAAATCATTTTACAAGGGCAGACCTACTCTTATATTAAAGCCAGATAAGGATAAAACAAAAACAGGCATTATAGATTAATAGTATCTCTAGTGGACACAGATGAAAAACTCAGCAGAACACTAGTGATTCTAACCCAAAAAGACAAAACAAGACCATTCATCATAACCAGAGGGTTTACCTTGTGGATGGTAAGACAGTTCAACATATGCAGATTTGTGAGTAAAATCCCCATAATACAGAAAAGGCACCCAGTGTTATTCAACCTCTGCTCATGATTTAAAAAAAAGTAGACAAATTGAATCTAGGAGCATAATAAAAGCCATATACAACATTTGGCCAACATCATACTGAACTTTTCACTAAGATCTCCACCACTAAGGGTGGTTCTCAACCTTCCTAATGCTGAGACCCAGCTATTCATGTTGTGGTGACCACACACAACCATAAAATTATTTTATGGCTACCTCATGACTGTAATTTTGCTACTGTTATGAATTATAATGTAAATATCTGTGTTTTCAGATAGTTTTAGGAGATCCTTTGTAAAAGGATCATTCAACCCTCAGAAGGGATTGAGACCCACAGGTTGAGAGCCACTGATCTAGACTGATCCAAAGATGTCTAGTTCTGCTACCCTTACACAACACAGTACCAGAAGTATTACTCTGAGCTGGTTGGTAAGAGAAAAGAATGAAGGGGAAAAATCATACAAAGAGGATGAAATGATCACTATTTGTAGATATGATGTTACCTATAAAATATAAATAAAAATAAAAGCCTATAGAGGCCACAGAAGGCTGTTGAAGCTGATAGTCAGTAAACTTGCAGGATGCAAAGTCAGCATACAAAAACAAAAATCAGAACATTTTAGTGTACCATAATAAAACTTCTAAAAAGAAATTAATGAACAGAATGCCATTCACAATATTTCACAAAGAAAACAAAATACCTAGAAAAGAATTTACCTAAGAGAGTGAAAGGCCTCAAATTGGCAATTACAAATCTCTGGTAAAAAGGAATTTAAAAGAAAACTGGAACACAAAATTGGAAAGACCTCCCACACTCATGCATTATAAGAGTAAATATAGCTGAAATGTCCATCTACCTAAAGTGACTTACAGCTTCAGTTCAGTGTCCATCAAAATACCAATGGCATGTTCCTCAGAACTAGAAAAACAGTCTAAAATGAGTACAGAAATACAGATGATGATAGAAAACTAGCTAAATCAATCCTGAGTAAAAAAAAAAAAAAAAAAGTTGAAAACATAATACTACCTGACCTTAAAATATCCTATAAAGCTATAGTAATCAAATCAGCATTATGGTGCCATAAGGAGCAGTCATACTAATCTATGGATTACAATGAAGCATCTAGAAATAGTGTGGGGTGGGGGGAGTAGGGGTGGGTCATGTGTGGGATAGGGTGGAGGTGGGAGCAGAAATAGAGGTGGGGGTGGAGAGGTTATATGAAACTGAGAAGCTTCTGTATAACAAAATAAGCAGTCACCAGAATGAAAAGGCAACCAAAAGAATTAGGGAAATGTTGAGGACCCTGTTTACCCAACAAAGGATTTTTCATCCAGAATGTATAATGAACTTCAAAATCTAATAACAAAGCCAACAAATTATTATATTTATAATGGACAAAGGATATGATTGGCTAGCTCCTTAAGGAATTGGGTTGGTTTCTGTGTTTGTGGCAGGGTAGGGGAGTGGGGGTGTAATTGTGTATTTGTTTGTGTTTGTTTTTTGTTTTGTTTTTACTTTTTATTGATTCTTTGTGATTTTCACATCATGCACCCCAATCCCACTCATCTCCCTCCTCCATATCCATTCTTACTACCTCCCAAAAAGAAAAAAATATTAAAAATAAAATTAAGAGTTAAAAACAAAAACAATTCACCATGGTGGCTGTGGTAAGTCACAGTGTCACACAGTACACCATTTACCCAAACAGCTTTACATGCCTATGTTCATGGCAATGAGTCTAACTTCTGGTTAGAGGTCTCTGGCTTCTGCTACACAATACAGGATCCTTGCTGTGACTCCTCTTGGTTACTCTGTGTTGTGGAGCCCCTACAGCTTTGGATCTGCAGGGCCAGCCCCTTCACTCTCTCCAACAGTTTTTAGATGGGGTAGATGGTTGAGTGGCCCCACTCAGAGCCTGCCTAGAGCACAGACTTGTCAAAATTAAGGACAGAGACATCAGCTGGAAAGTACTGTCACCAAGATCTCTCAGGGAAACCCATTCTAGGAGGCTGCTGTTTACAGCTATTGGAAGCGAACATACGTTCAAGGCAGAGATGATGTGTTTGGGGTTGAATGTGTCCACCGAGGTGTCCATCCTGGACTGTGTTGGAGAATTGCCAAAATGCTGACTCATTCTCTTTTTCCTTGTCTCTTCCAGTCCCAGCAGCTGTCACCAATCTGAGGATTACAGAGAACTCTACTAGACACCTGTCCTTCAGCTGGACTGCCTCGGAGGGTGAGCTCAGCTGGTACAACATCTTTCTGTATAACCCAGACAAAACTCTTCAGGAAAGAGCTCAAGTTGACCCGCTAGTCCAGAGCTTCTCGTTCCAGAACTTGTTGCAAGGCCGGATGTACAAGATGGTGATTGTGACTCACAGTGGGGAGCTGTCCAATGAGTCCTTTATATTCGGCAGAACAGGTAAGACCCGAGTAGGCATGGTTTGGGAGGGAAGTGTCACAGCATCCACTGCCCTGGCATTGCATTGGTCTCTTTTCCTCGTTCTGTCCAGAGTGGGACTTTATAGGAATATGTGACTTTGAATTCAGACTAGATGTGAATTGCGTCCCACTTTTTCTCCTGGCTTTTGTTTCTTGTAATTTTTCTGATGGGGTTTGTTTAAAAAAAAAAAAAAAATTAGTCCAGTTCCTCTACTTGCCAGTAAAGTATTCAAAACTAGGTTGTAACTCATTATATCCTCGTCAAACTATGCCCTGAAACTTCCTACAAGGAATAGATGGAAGACAGAGAAGGTACCATAGCAGAGCAGATCCATAGAGGGTACACACACACACAAACACACACACACACACACACACACACACACACACACACCTGTGTGTGCACCACAGTGTGTTGGAACCAGAGCCTAGCTAAAATGAACAAGATTTCCAAGAAAATAGAAGACAAAAATCTCTCTGGGCTACATATATGTTAAATCTTATTCAACCTCTTCCTTGTTAAACAACCGTTCTTCAGCACTTTGGGATGCCGGATACATGACTGACTCCTAGAAAATGGCAATGACCAAGAAAAGTAGCCTTCTGGCCTTAGACAGTCCCATGTTAGAAGAGAAAAGAAGGTTGGGACAGCAGATTTTAAAGGGAAATGACCTTGAAAAGTCTGCAAAATGAGCATGTGCAGATCATGGATTAGCAGGAGGGTTTAAGCAGAGGGATTTCAGCTGACGTCTGAAGGTGAGAGAAGTGTGAAGACAGTACCCTAAGGGTGTTCAGTGACAATGTCATATTTGCCCACCCAAAGGACTAAAGGAGAGCCATGATCAGCTCAGACCACAAGTATCATTGCATAGATATTACCATTGTTATCAATATGCTTGGTTAGGGGATATGAAACATTAATGAGCAGATAATGGAAGGTGTGCATATGCATAGTAGTGCATGCCTTCAATCCCAACACTCAGAAGGCTGTGGAGGAAGCATTATGAGTTTGAGCATTTGAGTGACATAATAAGATTCCAATTAGAGGCAGAGAGGACTCTCCAACAAATCATCATTATCCAAAGAATACCAGCTTTCAAAAAAAAAAAAAAATCTACGGAGTAGGTACTATTGTGACTTATTTATGTATTAGAAGAAATGCCTCTGATTACTTCTTTTCCTAAATTGAGGTTGTGCCCATACAGATTTTTACAAAAAAAAAAAAAGAAAAAAGAAAAAAAAAAGAAAACATAACTGAGAACCTGAAGGCAAATGTCAAGAAACTCAGAAGGCAGTTATGCGATGGTAGCTGCCAGAGTGATAGGTCAGGCTAGGAGAAGGTGAAATCATTTTCAGGGTCTTTTAGAAGGTAACTGGCAAATTGTTACCTGATATTAATCAGTCCTGAATAGTTTGCTGTACTTCTTTATTGGGGTGCCTATGACCAGCATGAAGAATTGCCACCTGCTTTGAAATTCATTTTAATTAACACCCCTTACTACTCCACACTAGCCTCAATGTGAGCAGTCTGACCCATCAGCACGAACTGAGTCCACAATGGGACTGAACCACATGCCCATCACAGCCCAGATTCTCACCTGTGGGTCAACATGGTTTTTATACCAAGGCTTCACTCTCAGCATGTGGTTTTTTCTCGGTTCAGTCCCAGCTGCCGTGAATCATCTCAAAGGATCCAATCGGAACATGACAGATAGCCTTTGGTTCAGCTGGAGTCCAGCCTCTGGGGACTTTGACTTTTACGAGCTGATTCTCTACAATCCCAATGGCACAAAGAAAGAAAACTGGAGAGACAAGGGCCTGACAGAGTGGCGCTTTCAAGGTCTTGTTCCTGGAAGGAAATACATACTGTGTGTGGTGACTCACAGTGGGGACCTCAGCAATAAAGTCACAGGGGAGGGCAGGACAGGTAAGAAGCCCAGTCAGCATTGGTGAGGAGTGACTTCTAAAGATTTATTTTAACTATGATCTTAATGAGAAGACAGCTGTGGGGGCTGGGGGGGGTTGTCAAGTACTAGCAAATATCAAGAATGAGGAGCTAAGTTTAAATACTCAGAACCCAAGCAATGTGGAGCATAGAAGCATATGTCTGTAATCCTAGTGTCCTCCTAAGGCAAGGTGGGAGGGGGGACATGGGAAGCTTGTGGGCCAGCTACCTTGTGGGGGCAGACAACCAAGAAACCCTGCCTCAGTCTAGGTAGAACATAAACATATACAGTGTTGTCCTCTGACCTTGAACTTCACACATGCACTATGGAATGTATGCATGTTCTCTCTCTCCTCTCTCTCTTCCTCTCTCTCTCTCTCTCTCTCTCTCTCTCTCTCCATATATACACCCACGCATCTGCATACACAAATATCTACACTAAATGGATTCACACATACATACACACATATCTGCATACACAAATATCTACACTAAATGGATTCACACATACATACACACATATCTGCATACACAAATATCTACACATAATGGATACACACAATGATAAGATAAAACCTGTTTCTGCTTTGAATAAAAAGAACTAGTTTCTTAGTTTTGTACTGTCACTCACCTGCATGAAGCAAGATAGATCAGTGAGCATCTCAACTTTAGCTTTAATATCTGAAAAATGAGGATAATAACACCCATCATCATCGTGTCACTATGAACTAGTCTCCCCTGTATGATGTTGTGCCTTGGGTGTACACTGTTCCACCTTGGAGTCTGCCTTACTGTGAAGAGACATCATGACCATGGCAATGCTTATAAAAATTGGGGTGGTTCACTTGCATCTTAGAGGTTCAGTCCATTATTGTCATGGTGTGACATGGTGGCATGCAGGCAGCTGTGGTACCAGAGAAGTGGCAGAGACTCCTACATCTTGCACAGGCGACAGGAAGTAGTCTCAGTGTAACACCAAGGGAAGCTTGAGCAAATGAGACCTTAGAGCCTGCCCCACAGTGACACACTTCCTCCAACAAGGTCACACCTCCTAATAGTGCTACTCCCTTTGGAGGCTTTTTTCTTTCAAACCACCACAAGGTCAGTCTACAAGACTATTTAAAACTGGATACACTTGTCTCTGAATCCCAGCCCTTTGCTTTCAGATCTCATGGAATACTTATCTACACATATAAAAAGATACATTCATGCTTTGTAGCATCCTGGCGAGGAAACTGTGATTATGAATATTTAGATAAAAGACATATAAAATGGTAAATAGTGCCTTATACATGGTAGCTACTATAAAAAAAAAAGCTTTTTTTGTCTATTGTTAGTGTTACCTCTCTGTACATTAAAGTAGATCTTATGTCATTCAATGTTCTAAAACTATATGTTATGTCACAAATTTGATTATGTGATTTTCCATTTTATTTTATGTATAGCCCCAAGTCCACCCAGTCTTCTGTCATTTGCCGATGTTGCAAATACTTCCTTGTCCATCACCTGGAAGGGGCCCCCAGACTGGACAGACTACAGTGACTTTGAGCTGCAGTGGCTCCCCAGAGATTTACTTACTGTGGTCAACCCTTACAAGGACAGAAAATCAGAAGGACGCATTATGCAAGGGCTTCGTCCAGGGAGAGCTTATCAATTCAGTGTCAAGACTGTCAGTGGAGATTCCTGGAAAACATACAGCAAACCAATATCTGGATCTGTGAGGACAAGTATGACTTTCTTCCTTCTTTTGGCTTTTAGGTAGGATGAGAGGATCATCTTACTCTAATGGGGCTTAGGTTGAATCCATAATCTTATTTGAGATGGCTGGACTTGGATGCAGAGAGAGAATGCATATTATCTCCTGTTCCATAGAGAAGAGATTGATAGAGTCCTAGGTTTCTGCTGGCAAGATTGGATGACGGCAATGGAAGTCAGTGCATTGAGGATCATGAGTCACTACAGTTATTTCCCAGCCCCTTTTTCAGCAGAAGTCACAATTATTACGTAATGACTCTGCCAGCCAGTGTTCTAGGTGGCTGTACATGTTCCCACCATTGAATCATTATAATAACTACATGAAGTAGAGATTATTAATTTCCTCATGAACAGGTGGGTGGTAGAGGTGGTAATTCATTTGTACAGGAGTGTTAGTAAGACGACTTTGTATTCAGGCTGGAAGCTTCCCTTTTAGTCTCTTAACTACACTATCTCACCTTCTGTCCAGCCATTTTTAGTGTGCTCCTGTACATTTGTTTTTCCAACCATACTAGTGATTTTCTAAAGTGACACTTCTTTTCCATTTTCATGGGGTTTTTTATGGTTGTGTTGTTTTGGCTTGGGTTTGTAGTGTCAAGAAGAGAACCATTGGCTTTACACCAGCTAGGCAAGAGCTAAATCATCTAGCTACATCCCTAGTGACATGTCTATTTCTTTTAATTTTGTGTTTATCTATTTATTTGTGTGTGTGCTTTCATGAGTATGCATGTGTGTACATGCCATAGCACACAAAGATGTGGAGGTCAGAGGCCAACCCATGAAAGTCAGTTGTCTTCTTATAATCATGTAGATTCCAGGGATTGATCACAAGCCATTAGGCTTGGTGGCAAGTTACCTTTACCTGCTGGGCCATCTCACTGGCCCCATTTTGACTTTAAACATTTTTTGTTTGTTGTTTTGTTTTGTGGTTTTTCAAGACAGGGTTCCTCTGTATAGCCCTGACTGTCTTGGAATTAGCTCTGTAGACCAGGCTAGTTTTGAACTCAGAGATCCACCTGTCTCTGCTTCCTGAGCACTGGGATTAAAGGTGTGCATCATTACTGCCAGGCTTAACCTTTTTTTTTTTTTTCAAACTGCAGTTTAGTAGCCAGAAATTTCTCTTGAAGATCCTTAAAAATATTTTCCCCAACAAACCAATTCAATAAATGATGGGGACTGTTTGTGTACATCTCAGAGATAGTTTTCTCCAAAAGTACTTGAAGAAATGATTCTTTCACACTTGTGAGTTGCATCTTTTCCCCTTTGCTCCTACAGAGCCAGACAAGATACAGAACCTGCACTGTCGACCCCAGAACTCAACAGCCATTGCTTGTTCTTGGGTACCACCTAATTCTGACTTTGATGGTTATAGTGTTGAGTGCCGAAAAATGGACACTCAAGAAATTGAGTTTTCCAGAAAGCTGGAGAAAGAAAAATCTCTCCTCAACATCATGATGTTGGTACCTCATAAGAGGTACTTGGTGTCCATCAAGGTACAGTCCGCTGGTATGACGAGCGAGGTGGTTGAAGACAGTACCATCACTATGATAGACCGTAAGTTTCCCCAAAGGCCTGCATGGGACCTCCTGTCACACAGGGTAGAGGGCTTTGCATCTCTCTCTGTCTTTTCTATCACTCCTGTTCTCTTGCACACAGGCCACATGTACATATCCCTTGTCATTAGGACTTGGATAAAAGAGTCAAATGGCTCCAGGAAAATGGAGACTTTTGTCTGAGGTAAAGTTTTCCAATAGCAAACAAGTCAATATTAAAGTGCCCCAGAGAGTTGAGATCTAAGTGTATCACCTTGCCTGATCTAGTTAGAGTGGGGCTTTTAAGCAATTTTAAGCAAATTGCTATGACTTGAGAAAATCCTACAGAGGAAGGAGCCACCTCTTTCAATATGCTCAGTGTGCTAGTGCAAACCATTTCTTTTGCCTCCTTCTGTTCAGGAGAGGAGGAGAATTTCTTCATGAGGCTGTAATTGCATGCTCTAGTGCACAGAGTCAGGATGACTCCAGACCTTCACCTCCCTGATGTATTAAGGAGGTAAAAGCAGCCCTGTGACCCTCGGATCCTTCCCCACCTCTCTTTCCAGGCCCTCCTCCACCACCTCCGCATATTCGTGTGAATGAGAAGGATGTGCTGATCAGCAAATCTTCCATCAACTTTACTGTCAACTGCAGCTGGTTCAGCGATGCCAACGGAGCTGTAAAATACTTTGCAGTGGTAGTGAGAGAGGCTAACGGTAAGTCGAGATGAATTAATAAACCAAAGACCCAGAATTGCCTTTCAGAGGTTATGTGAGGCCTCCTTCAATGACGTTTGAAGAGTGTAGAACATTAAAATTTTAACACTTGTTTCTATATCTGCTGGATACAGGGAGGTACAAACAAAACTGCCACAGGTTTCTTGAGCAATGTACCCTGTTATCTTTAGGCATAATGATTACATGAGAGAAGCATAAAGACAATAACGGTTTAGCTGAACAGAATTGCCCCCACTTAGAAGCCCAGCACTCAAGAAGCTGGGACCTACTATGGTCCCTAATATATAGGAAAACCTATTGAGGAAGAAGAGAAGAAGGAGGAGGAGGAGGAGGAGGAGAAGAAGAAGAAGAAGAGAAGAAGAAGAGATCATTTTTAGAACTCTTACCATATCCCAAGCACTGTTGGAAACACTTGAATATCCTCTTAGCTACCCATCAGTCTTTTTTACTCCTGGCTGTTTGTTTGTTTTAATTCTGCCATTATGTAGTAGGACATCTCTATTCTTTATCTCTCTCTGTCTCAAATGCCTCTGACAGCCACATACTCCCAAACTATGCACCCATCCCTCAAAATTCCCAAAAGCTTGCAAGAGAGAAAAGATGTTCATTTGAAGTATTGCCTCCTTTACTAAATTTTGTTTGCTCAATCATACTGTTGTTTGCTTTTGGTGACAGATTTTTTTTTCCTGTAGTCCAGTCTGATCTTTCCCTTTTTTGTAGTTCAAGCTGACCTCAAACTCACGAGTCTCTTGCCTCAGTTTCCTCACTGCTTGAATGACAGACATATATTACCACATCCAGCTTTTAATTTTTTAAACAGTATTTCATTATCTAGTTTTGTAGATTATGCAAGGACTACCCAGTTTCCACACACTGGTCAAATGCTATGCAATAGCTGTCATATCACTATACACAATTGAATTGTAACCTTCAGAGTTTATTATAACTCATTCTGTCAAATTACCTATGGGAGTGCTATATTGGGGCTACTTGTGTTCATTTACTGTTCAGGTCCTAAGTGTTAACTCTCCCAAATAGATCCCAGTGTGCACAGTGACATTAGTCTATTTCATTGCCCTTATTTTTCTCAAAATTATTTAAGGTGCTATACATGAATTTCCTTAATCATTCTCTGACAACCTTGGAGCCATTATGGATAAAGGGGAATTTTTAAACAGGACAAATGCCGAAACAATTTCTAAACTAAATGGTATTTTAGTTGTTCTGGGTATTTAACAGTCTGTATGGTTTTACATTCTATTTAGTTGTATGAAATTGGTTATGCATAATTAATTTAACAATTTCAAGGGTCACTGGTATGCCCCCAATTTCCTCAAGCCCTGTAATTGGAGATAAATTTGTGAGCTGTGAATAAACCTTAATTAGGCAGAAATGAAGATAATGTGTTTCCACATCACAAGCATCTAGGGTAGTGACCAAAAACTCACAACCAGCGAGGCAGCTAGCCTTGTGCTCCACAGGTGTCCATTACTGGTGTCCACAGAGTTGAGTGATGGTCCCTTGGTACCCAAAAAGAACAATCCATCCATATACACTTATCCTAAAGGCAATATTCTTTTTATGCTACCAACAAAACAGTATATCTATTTTAGAAGAGGCAAATTAATGATAAATCAGTGAATTGCAAAAAGTCATCTGGGACTTAAATACACTGGTCCAAGGGAGACTCTCCTGGCCAATGGGCGTGAGAAGGGGTCTATAAAAGGAGGAACCCAGAAAACATTTTGAAAGGTAGCTTTAGGGTTTCAGCTGGGTCCTTGAGAAGAAGAGAGAAATAAAGAACCACCAAGTCTCTGTCTAAAGCCTTTTTAAAATGTGGGCTAAGAATATAATATTGGGAGAACCTCAGTCCTTGAAATTAATCTTTCCTGGTCAATTCCCTTCTCTACCCACAAACCTGCTTCCCCAGATATAGTATAAATAAAATAGCAATAAATCAGAAAAGAAATACTTCTAAGATATAGTGAGTAGATCTTACTAAACAAAGTCCTGGGTGCTGTGATAAACCCATTCTGGAAGGAAGGGCATCAGAGATAAAATTCTATCTCTATAATGCTTTCCTTTTTAATTATACTTTCTTTTCCTCAAGAAATATCAAAACTAGGTCCCAGTGTCCAAAAAGGCTGGGTGGACAAGGAGAGTATTTTGGGAAGTGCTCATAGTGAGCAGACAAATTTGAGCCAGGACCAAATTGTACCCAAGCTAACAGAACAACAAGATGACTCTGAATGTACATGTTGTCCCTCCAGTACATGTACATTTGCCTTGGGACAGGATTTTTATCTCTTCCCTGTCTCCCTGGTCAGCTGAGTTTCTGTAACTACAGGGAGTTTGGCAAGGAAGAAAGATAAGTGAGTGGATTCACTCTCTGGCTGGGTGTTACCAGGCATCTGGAGCTGTAGGACATGTTATTATTTGATGTAATATTATTTGATGTAAAATAGACTGAGTTGATAGTCTAGAAAACTGATTGTGTGTTGGGTAACTATAGCTATTATTTATACTTATTTTAGAAACAAGAGTTTCATAGCATCATTGGAGACTGCTGAATCTGTTTTGTGGGATAGTCGATAGTGGATGAACATGGAGCCTTAGAAATGTACACATACACACACACATACACACACATACACATATACACATACACACACACATATATACACACATACACACACACATATATATACACACATATACACACACATATATATACACACACATGCACACACGCACATATATATATACACACACCACACACACACATATATACACACACACATACACACCACACACACACACACACACACACACACACACACACACACACACGTCTTTAACTGTGAATTTTCTCGTGTAGGCATGGATGAGCTGAAACCAGAAGAGCATCACCCTCTCCCTTCCTACCTGGAATACAGGCACAACGCCTCCATCAGAGTCTACCAGACCAATTATTTTGCCAGCAAATGTGCTGAAAGTCCCAACAGCAGTTCCAAGAGTTTTACCATTAAGCTTGGAGCAGAGATGGACAGCCTCGGTGGCAAATGTGATCCCAGTCAGCAAAAGTTCTGTGATGGACCACTGAAGCCACACACCGCCTACAGGTTAGATGCATTGCCATCATGTGCTATGTTATGAGGTAGGTGCTCAGGCGGCTGAGCAACCACAGTGCATAGGAACTCCTGTAGATTAATAGCCCATGCTGTGAGAGTGCTCTATATTATAGAGAGTAATTTATTAACGTTGAGCTCCTGCCTCCATTCACACAAGGAGGGCTTCCTAAAGCATTGTGTGAAGGTTCATTGATCATTCTTTCTCCTGAAACTGCCTTAGCATTTGTCAAGTCATTTATGATGCTCGCTGTTGTGAAAATCTTCAGATAGACCGAGTTTAGGGAGACACAAACAATAGGAAGCTCTATCATATGCTTTTTTCTATGAGACTAAAATTATACTTACTCTCCAAGGTGTGTAAACATGAAAGGTCCAGACAGAACTCTTGAAGGGAGCCCTGAATGAATGGAAACACCTGTTTCTCACTCCGAGGCAAGCAGATGAATAGAGCAGCTGTTTGCTTTTGTGTCCCCCTCCCCATTCCCAGAAAGCACAGCTGTAGCCAGCAGAGGCTTCCCACCTTAGGAATTTGTGGCATTCGTATTCTTCATTGTGTTTCTAAAAGCAAATAGAGTCACCCAATCAGCACCCTCAAGGGAAAGGAAACTTAAACCCCTGTCTTGGATGATAAGGCTACAGACATCCAAATTTATTATTTCCTCAGGCGGATGGGCCTTTTCTGTTGGGTGTTGTGGCAAGTCTGATAATCCAGGCAGCATGGCAGCATGGCAGTCAATCAGGATCCCTGTGAGCCAGTGTGCATTCTGGTTGATCAGGGTCAAGCAAGGTCTTACATATTCTGAGTCCCACTTCTGAGACCAAGTAGAATTATTTTTCTGCCAGTTCCCAAAGGAGATCATAGTGTATTGTCACACCTAAGAATTCTTTGTTCTCTCTCAATCCCATCCACAAAGGCAAGCAGATGGTTTCCCTAAAACAAAAGACTCACTTTGGGCAAGAACTTCAGTGTAACCAACCAGAGGACTCCACACAAGCTTGTTAGTACCTCCAGAGTAAACATGAACAAACCTAGGGATCTACACTTCAAAAAGCCCATTGGTCTGCATAAAAGAGATTAGTTATTAGACAGAGGCAAGAAGTGTACATGGGATCAGAAACTGGAACCTTCAGTCTCTGTAAGAGTCAGGAGAGTCCTCAGTTCCTTGGTTATCTGGATTCAAAGACCCTAGCAAAATTGTCCTGGGACCTGTTCTCCTATAAAAGTGAAAGGCTGGGACTGAGGTTGTTTATTCTCTTAGAGAGAGAAGATGATGGGATATAGTATCCCTCTCTGACCAAAGAGCTAGAGTATAAGCTTGGGACCACATACAGTACTGAATCCTATGATTTCAAGTCTTTACCATGTTAACTAAGCACTTACTATGTTCTGGTGAGACCCCTAGCAATTATAGTGCATGACATATTTCAGGTTGCTTCTCAGCAAGAGTCTTTAACTTCAGAATAAGATCCTTTCCCACATTGAATCAACATTTACATATTAAACCAAGGGAAGTTTCTCTTCAGTATACATGAACTTTCACTGCTACTACTTTGCATTATAAAGTAAAAGCCAAGATTTCTTAAACATAAACACTGGGGTATTATGACAATCCATCTGATAATAAGATGGCTGGAGAAAGGTAGGCTTGGTGGAGCAAGCCTTTAATACTAACTAGCATTTGTGAGTTAGCAGCAGGAGGATCAGGAATTTAAGCATACTCTGGTAACTTAGGGTTGCATTGCTGTGAGAAGACTCCTTGGCCAAGGCAACAATTCCCCCCAACTTTGCCCATGACAACTCCTCTAAAAGAAAACATTGAATTGGGGTTGAATTACAATGAAGGGGTTTATTCCATTATCACCATGGCAGGAAACATAGAGTCAGGCAGACATGGTACTGGAGTTGATTACTGAGAATTCTACATCTGCAACAGGAAGAGAGAGTGAAATTGGGTCTGGCTTGAGCATTTAAAACTTTAAAGCCTGCCCCCAGTGACACACTTCCTTCAACAAGGCCACACTTCCTAATAGTGCTACTTCCTATGAGATTATGGGAGACATTTTTATTCAAACCACCACCATGCATGGGCTATATAGCAAGTTTGAGCTCAAACTAGATACACACAACCCTGTCTCTAAAACACAAAAACAAAATTAAACAAACAGATGGCTACTGAGTAACATAGTGGTGGGGAGGGGGCACATTAGGAATGGCTCTGTTGGTAACATGCTTGTCAGGCAAGCAGGAGGACCTAGTATTGATCCTAGATACAAAACTGATCCTAAATTGATCCCTAGAACCTACATACAAAAGCTGGCTACAGTGGTTGCATGCTTGTGATCCCAGAATTGGGGGAAAAAATGGCAAGAAATCTTTTCTAGATTTCACTAGCAGATAGCCTAGCTGAATCTGCAAGCCCCAGACTAAAAATAGACACTATCTCAAGAACAACAAAAACTCACAAGATAAATAGTTCCTAGGGTTGTCCTCTGGCCTCTAC
The DNA here is from genome assembly GCA_004025045.1 of Sigmodon hispidus. NCBI lineage: Eukaryota > Metazoa > Chordata > Mammalia > Rodentia > Cricetidae > Sigmodon > Sigmodon hispidus. Next base: position 92,579 of record PVIH01000305.1, read on the forward strand.
ATAGGCCTGCAACGTGGGCATGTATACCTGCACACACATGTACCTGTACACACGTTGTGGAAATGCTGAACAAAAGATTGCTTCATTAAGATTGTTTCATTCTCCAGATGGAACAAAGTGAGATTTCATCATGCCATTCAGAATAGCATACAGTTTAAATGTTAGGAATTATTTATTTCTGGAACTTTCCATGTAATATTTTTAGGTCACAATTGACTATGTAACTGAAATGGCAGAGGGTGAAAGTGTAACAGGGGCAACAGTGCTGCATTTCACAAAAAGAACAAATAAGAAACCATGGACAATTGTGTTGAGACCAGGACCACCCATCTCCCAGAACACACTTGTCCTGTCCACAGTGGCTACCAAGGCCAGGGGAAAGGCTCAGTCCCAGTGTTCAAGCTCCAGCTGGGCTACTTTCTAGCTGTATCATATCATAAGCAGCATCCCAGCTCTCTGGTCCTTGCCTTCCCCATCTGCACATCACCACAGAGTTTTGTCCTGAAGGATCATGCATGTGACAGATCAAAGTTCCTTGAGTCTCATCTGTGATTCCTATTAATTTACAGAAGCTCATGTCCTACCATTTGCCCTCTAGTCCCTCACTCCATCAAGTTCCCTGTGGCTGGCTCTCTTTAAAATTTGTTTTTATGATCCTTTGCTTTCCACTCTTCTGTGGCTTGCTTATAAGGCCTGCTCAATATTCAGACAGCCCCATACCATACCTGAAACCACAGATGAGTATTTATATTTCCTCCAGCTTTACTGACAGCCCCCTAGCCCTACATTCCTCTCACCATGCATTTCCCCAAAGCTTTTCCCCTCTACAGGATTACTTTCGCTCTTTACTAGGCATCAAGGGTTCAGTGTATCAGGGGAGATGGATCCGCCATTTGTTACAGAACAGTGCACCAAGTACTAGGCACACAAAAAAAAGATGCCCATCGAGTGTTTATGAACAGAGGAATCAGTCAAGATAAATCCTAAAGAGTTGCAACATTCTTACAGCTTCAACATATACATATGCTTTCTTGAACTCCCAGCATATATACATTTGTTTTCTAGAACTCAGCATGCTTATATTTTTTATTTTTTCCCATGTGATTGGTTCAGTCCTGTGGAGGACAAGCTAGGCAAAGAATGCTTCTCAAAGCACAGGAAAGAACCACATATTAAATAGCCTCATATAGTCAGAACTCTGCCTGTCTCAATACAACCACCATTGGTGACACTGGAAGCTGTCAGCCGCCCGCCTTCTTCCCTTCTTCCTCCTCCTGCTCCTCCTTCTTTGAATTCCATGTTCTTTGCTTATCAATATCATTATCATTGGATACATTGTATCTATAGCTTACTGTCCAGCTTCCTCCAGGGAGTTGGGGGTCCAGGATAGTAGGAATTTTGTTTTATTCCTCTTATTATACCTAGCTCCTAGAAAAGTAATCTGCAAACTGCAGGGGCCCAATAAGTATTTGATGAGCAAATTGGTGAATGATTGCATGAACCCATGTCTGTCTGATTCCGTCTATCTTCTCATCCTGTATCTGCATACAGAACAACCAGATATCCACCGTGTTTTGCTTTGAACTCAATTTTCTTCCCATCCTACTCTGCTTGGTCACTGACTTGCACTTAAATAAACCTGTTCTCTTTCAGAATCAGCATCCGCGCCTTTACACAGCTATTTGATGAGGACTTGAAAGAGTTCACAAAGCCTCTTTATTCAGATACATTTTTCTCTATGCCTATCATCACTGAGTCAGGTAAGGTTCCTTTCCATCCACACATGCCTTCTCCAGTTATCATGTCATCTACAAGAGCCTTTCTGGGGGAGGGATGATGACCTGCCTGATGGTGGCTGGATACTATTTTCCCTTGTATTTTAATCTCCATGTGACCATGGATTGATGTGGATCAGAGAGATTACACCAGTTCCACAGAACAGTCAGGAGATTAGTCTTTTTTTTTTATTATTTTTATTTTTATTTCTGGCCAAATCCAGTTCTTTCCCCCCTCCCTCAGGAGATTAGTCTTTAAAGAAGGTGGCAGGACTTGTTTCTCCACTGAAAATGAATTTTTAAGTAAATGAAAAACACCAATATAAAGGGCTTACATGGGTCAAATGTAAGTCGGCACAAAAGCCTCTCTGTTGTAGGTGGGACAGAAAACAAACATACAGAGCTGGTTCTGTGTCTCTGCAGGTTCACTGTGTATCAGAAAGAAAAAAAATCAAGAAACAAATATGTTTGCACTAATTGTAAACAAACCATTTTTTTTTCATGCCATTGTTCTCTTAAACAATATAGTCTACTAACTGCTAACACAGCATTCACATTGTCTAGGCATTATCAGTTAATCTAGGGGTGTCCTATGGCAAACAGAGGATTTTTGAGTTCTATGCAAATGATTCACCACCATTTAGGTATGGGGGTCATGGAAGCAGCCACTCTTAAACACTAGGGACAGCTGTTCATATCAAAGAAGTAGGGGAAAGAAACCACTAAGTATTGATGATGATATCCAAAAATAGAGAGGTTAAAGGTGATTTTTGTCTTCCTTTTTTAAAAAATGTTTTCTTTTACATTATTTGAATTTTGGAGCTAGTGAAATGGCTCAGTAGGTAAGGGCACTTCTGATGATAATTGCATGAATCCCATCACTGTGTTCGTTGACACCATCACTTACCAGCTGTCCCTGTCTGGGGTGCTTCAGTGCTCAGCCTTTTGGTCTAGGGACACTGTATTGGCCTCCCCTGCTGTATGATAAAGGATGGTCCAACTTCACAGACCTTCTGTCTGTTTCTGCCAAATATGAGAATACCCTCCTCCATCCATGAGGATCAGAAGTCAACTAAGCGGATTTGGATGTAGCTGGCTGTAATTTACTGCTGAGTAGAGACTTCGCAAACATGATTCTTTCCAATTTGATCTATTATTATGCAACAGAAAATTTATGTAGTTCAATAAAAGACACTAAGCAAATATGCAAAGCAGAATCATAAACACACTAAAAGGAAAACGACTGTGTTGATTTGATGAGTAGCCCAGGTCAATATAGAATAAACACATCTAATGTCTAGAATGGAGTCCCCAAAGTGGGCCACTCCACAAAATAAAACAGAAGAGACAAAATAGAAAGTCTTTTCAAAGAAAAAAAAAATAAAACACACCAATGATTTATAGCAATGAACTCTTACAAATAAAAATGTATGGGCTAAAGGGTAAACTGTGTGACTCACCTTCTCCTCCTCCTCCTCTTCCTCCTCCTCCTTCTCCTCTTCTTTCTTTTCATTTGTTTGGTTGGTTTGGTTTTTTTTTTTTTTTTAATTTGTTTTCTTTTTTTGTTTTGTTTTGTTTTGTTTTCTCCAGAGAAGGAGGTTGCAAGGGCAGAGAGCAGATAGAGGGAATAGGGACATAAGTCAGATCGGGATGCAAGATGTGAAATCCATAAAGAATCAATTAGAAACAAGTTTTTTAAAAAAGATACATCATCAGCTCCCAAAGTTGATAAACTGCTCTGGAACCAACCTGCCTGTAACAGGATATAGGTCGTTAGCATCTCACTGTGGGGACCTTGAATGGCACAAATAACAATGTTTCTTAAGAAGACATAGCTGTCCAGTTTCTTGCTTGCCACTAATTTTCTCTCCTTCCGCTTGTCATTTTCGTCTGGATTATCACAGAGCCTTTGTTTGGGGTCATTGAAGGTGTGAGTGCTGGCCTGTTTCTAATTGGCACATTGGTGGTCCTTGTTGCCTTCTTCATCTGCAGACGGAAAGCAAAGTAAGTACAGAGATGCCATTAGTGATCAGGCTCACACACGTAAAGATGCTACTGAAGATGCCCTTTAGCCTGAAAGAGAAAAATAGTTATGTTTTTCCAGGTTAAATCACTTAGTAAAACCAAGTGTCAAACTCTGAATCTGTGACTCTCCAGGTTTCCCTAAGTACCACTGATGACTTGGGCTCTCATCCATGAATGAGATATCATCTATTTACATTTGAAACAAAATCCTTTGCACAGGCAAAACAGTTGAGGTACATATCCTCATGAAGACAGACTTTTCCAAACTGTGTCCCTGCATGCTTTTCTGAAATGCCCTAAAAAGTACCACTGGCATGATCATCTTGGGATTTACCAGGCACCCTAATTTCAAAAAGAACTAGAAGAAATGAGAGCCAGTACCGGGCTCTCTCCTATCACTTTGTGTTCTTCCTTGCAGCTGTATCTGGCAGCTGAGGTTCTCTGGTTTAGGGGACTTTCTTAAGGGAAGTTTTATTAAGTGTGGGAAGTGACTATGACCTGTAGCCAAATGTCAGGAGACAAATCTTTCAGTCGTTCTGAAGATGTGTCCCTGAGTGGGCAGGATGACATTATGTTCCATCCCCAAAGAGATGTCAGCTGAATGCAGACCTCCATGGAATCTGAAATTTTTATATCTGCACAAGTGTGCACAACCATACCATAAATGGGGGACGTTGTACAAGCCTAGCAACATAATTAGAATAAAGAAATCTGTGTCCTATGTTTCAGCCATGGACGGGAAAGGCCATCTGCCCGCCTGAGCATTCACAGGGATCGGCCTTTGTCTGTCCATTTGAATCTGGGCCAGAAGGGGTGAGTGCCAAAGTTTCCTTTGCTCACTTTCCTGAAAGATGGCGTTCTGTGAGATTTGCTAACAAGGCTTCCTTTTCTTTTTTGTCTGTCTCACAGAAACCGGAAAACTTCTTGGTAAGAGAAAACGTATTAATTAATCTCCTTTTGAAATGTAACTCAGACTGGCGATAGCATGTCCCGTTTCTTTAGTAACTTTCCTTTGCTTTTGTTTTTAATTACAGCCCCATAAAGATAAACCAGTTTGAAGGGCATTTTATGAAGCTGCAGGCTGACTCCAACTACCTTCTATCCAAGGAATATGAGGTACTACCGCACAGGCTTGGGGAAGCCTTTGAACCCCATCTTGAATTGCATCTTTTAGTGTGAAGTCACGGTTAGGGTGGCTATGGTCTCTGCGGAGCGCTCCTTGTGCTCCTGAACAGCATTCCATCTACTCTCAGAGGCCTATTTAAGCTTAAAGTGCTCAGCAAACAAAGTTCTTACTGGATCAGTGGGAAATAATGAACAAATTCTGATGCAATGCTGCCAATTACTCAGCCTGGATGTTTGCTTGCCTGGGGAACAATGTAGTTTGGAAAAAGAGAACCCAGGTTTTAAATACAATTCTTAGTTTAGCCATGTGTGTCCTGGAGCATGGTATTTATTGCCTTTAAGCCTCTTGTGTAGAGATGGTACTGGAAAAGATCAGAGCCAATGGATATGGAATATCAGGTAACTTATGTGCATGTTTTTATGTTATTATTCATCACAAGGGTTGTATGAGTTGCCTTATTTTATTTTCTATTCACCACTTACAAACTCTATTTTTTTAATCTAACAGGACTTGAAAGATGTGGGTCGAAACCAGTCATGTGACATTGCTCTCTTGCCTGAGAACAGAGGGAAAAATCGATACAATAACATATTGCCCTGTAAGCTCTGTGTTGAAACTTGTCATGCTATCAATGTGTGTGTGTGTGTGTGTGTGTGTGTGTGAGAGAGAGAGAGAGAGAGAGAGAGAGAGAGAGAGAGAGAGAGTGTAGAATGACTGGATATGTATGTTCTTGGGCTCTAAATGATTTTAATAAGGGATGTTTCAAATGCTCATGCACTTCTCTCACAATGGTGATAATGGCCATCTTAAATTCTGGTTCTGAGAGGACCAGTTGACATTTCCCTTTGCTGTTTTTACTTTCTCCTTGGAGGCTCAGAGCATGCCCAAAGTTAAGACCAGAGCTCTGACTGACTCCCATGAGGGCAGCCTACCCTGTTAGGAAAGCAATCAAACATGGTTTTTCTGGCTAGTATTTATTCCAAAAGAGAGCTGGTCACTGCATCAAACGAGTGTTATAATATTGCAAACCATAAATGGGGCTTCATGTTGTCTCCTGCATCCATTGTTTATGTGGCACCTATGTTACATGTCTCAAGTTATTCATCCTGTCAGCACGTTAACTATTAAACAATTAGGAACATTTCTCTTGAGGCTGCTGTGGGGATCAGAGGTAAGGCAATCTAACACTGCATTGCCTACATGGGAATATCATTCCATGTAGACACTGCAGTAAATCTTCCAATAAATCTCCTTCCAGATGATACCTCAAGAGTGAAGCTGTCCAATGTAGACGATGACCCATGCTCTGACTACATCAATGCCAGTTATATCCCTGTAAGTGAACTCCCAGGTTATGGTCCCCGAGATGAAACTTTGATGATAGTCACATAGAACACACCACTCCTTTCGAGCTGCCCTACTGTTCTGTCTAGAAATACTTGCAAGATTTAAAAGACTGTGTCTGGTGGTCATAAAATACAGGTTGTTCACTTCAGTCACTACTAAGACCTGCTTTTCACAATGGCCATGGTCAGGGGCAATTCTCACAAACCCAGGATGCGTGTTCAAAAATTGTTTTCTTTCTGTGACCCTGAGATAAGCAAGATTAAAGCTGATTAAAGGAGATGCCTTCAGGGCTAAGGCTATCATGCCAGAAGGACCAACCTCACATTACTTGGATTATTGAAAACCACACACACACACACTTCAAAATTGTATAGACTTCTGAGCTCTGGTACTGGCATGCATCTTGCCAACCTCCCACATACAGCACAGAGAAAGAGTGTTTAAAGGTCAACAGATTTGAATCCACTTCTGTCCCTGGCTGGCTGCATAACACAGCAAGTTCTGTCACCTCACTGAGCCCCTAAGTCAGTTTTCAAAAAATTAGGAAAATGCTTCAAATTATGGTCTATACATTCAATAAATGCTAACCAACTAAGTGATAACTATAATCCAAAGACTGAGATATATAGAGGGAGTATGTCACTAATCATTGGACAGTCAAGACTTGGAAGAGTTGCAGAGCAGTGTGATACTTCACCATACCAGAATAGCATCTCCTATATGAACAAACATCAGCATTGTTCACACTTGAGCATCATCCATTCCATCTAGCAGAGATAGGTAGAGCTTGGTATTTTGCATTTCTAACAAGGCTTTGTGTGATGGTATCCCTGCCAGCCTGAGGAACAAGAGACTAGAGATTACCACGGAACATGACAAAGAAGAATGTCACCCGAAAGAGAGAAAGATGATGTCAGTCAGACAGACAAAGTGCTAAGAATAAATAAAGATTAGCCAGCTGAGAAGCAGCATGTGGGTGGCCTGGTTGTGGATGGCAGAGCCGATGTAATAGAGAATTTTTGAGCAAAGGCAATGAGAAATGAGCTTTCACTAAGACTTAAAACTATTTCTGTAGCTGAAGTGAAGAATGAATTAATGAAAATATCTAGGTCACCATGGTTAGGATTAAGTTAGATCCACAAACATCCAGACCCACTGCACTCTATCTATTAGAAGCTCTGGGCATCAATAGCTCATTTTCCATTAAGCTTCCCTTTGTATAATATCTCTTTTCAAATTATAGTGATGTCAATTCTCCAAAAAGACTAAAATCAGTCATTTTAACAGTTTACACACACTAAATTCACACAGACACACACACAGGTACACATAGACATACAAACACTAACCACACACACAGAGGCACACAGGCATACACATACATAGGTACATATAAACACACACAATCACATAAAGGTACATACAGATACATATACACACAGGTACACATAGACGCACACAAAAGCATATACAGATACACACATGAATACACATAGACACAAGGCACACAGGCACACACAAGAGTAAAATTTTTTTCTATATTGTGACTGGAATCCTCTATTTGCTTTTACAACAGACCCAGCTGATAAAGGGAAATGTGGTTTTAAATAATGGTGCAATGCTCTCCCCTTTGTCCTACCTACTCCCAAGCCTTGACCCCCTTGTCCATATCCTAGTCTTCACTCCAGGGCCTGGCAGAGCTCTCCAACCCCTCTAATGTGTCAGCAGACTCTCTGTTTACAGTTCTGAAGAGCCCATTGTTTTCTGACTCTCCATATTGTAAATTCATCACAGGGTAACAACTTCAGAAGAGAATATATTGCCACTCAGGGACCGCTTCCTGGCACCAAGGATGACTTCTGGAAAATGGCGTGGGAACAAAATGTTCACAACATTGTCATGGTGACCCAGTGTGTTGAGAAAGGCCGAGTAAGTAAACAGCCTTCCTGTCTCCCTCGCTTTGCTTTCTACTGTTATTCTGATGGAATTCTATCCTTCCTCCCCGTCCAGAGAGAGTTACACCCACAGAACCAAGAAGAGACCCTGGCAGAAAACTGTTAGGGAATTAAACCACTTGATTGTAAAACCATCTGGATGCTTTTGTAAAAAAAATTCTTGGTCAGCCATTTTGTTCAAAATTGTTTACATGTGAAACCTGGAATGGTCAGACGTAAACCTGAGAGGGAAGGATGTCTGACCTCATGTATGTTTTGTCCTTCAGAGTATGGTTAGGGGAGAGACCCTATCAGAGTTGAGGGTCCTCTTAGGAGAGAAGGATTTTAAGCAATAGGGCAGACAGGAAGAAAAATATTCATCTGAAAAACCTACTAATTGAAATGTGTCTATTAAAACCTCTCATATTTATAATCCTCATTTATAATCTTCTATAGTTTATGGCTACTTTTAGGATTAAAAGGCAGACTAAATGTAAAGAGCTTACATATATGTATGTTAGATTTCCAGACTATCTTTCATCATCCTGGCTAGAAAGGGAAACCAAGTCTTTCTCTGCAAAACTAGCCTTATTAGATAATATTTATATGATATATGTAACTACAAATATTGATGAAATGGCTAGAATATGTACATATCCGTGTAAACAGAAATATATGTAGTTATATCTGTCTGCCTCACCATAAGCAGTAAAATAAGTGATGTTTACCATATTTGATACCCAAGTCTACACACAGAAATACAAATATATATATTTATAGTTAATGAATATGCATCCTATAAAATTTATTGGCTTTAGTTACTATGTTCCACAAAACATAATATAAAAACAAATACTCAAATGTCCTTCCTCATCTCTTTATGCATATAGATTCAAGTTTAGCTGAATGTTTTAACTTTTCAAAGATTTCTCTGTCACATGGTTCAGGTAAAGAAAAGGATAAAAATGTGAACCAAACAGGGCCAACAGGCTAAAGCTTTCTTCTGCTTGGTTAGATCTTTCTTCAGAAAGAACACATTTACTCTTCTTTAAAGTTCTTGGGGATGGGCTCCATAGCATGCACAGGCCACTCTGTCAGAACAAGAGATTTTTAAGTCATTGTTTATATTGGCCAGTGGGACCAGAACACACAAAAAAAATAATTGAGAACCCCCCTCCCCCAACACACACACACATACACACACACACACACACACACACACACACACACACACACACACACACACACACAAACCCTCAAGCTGTCCCAAAGGCAAATGAATCTAAAGGTGGGGATTGGCATGAGCATTTGGGGGGCAGTTTCTTGCTGTCCCTTGGAACAGCAGCCCAGCTTTCTCACTGGCCATGAGCAGATGACAAAGTAAATGATTAAGTTGCTTTAGCAGCTGACCCTGGATCTCTAATTCAAGAAGGGATTTGAAGGAGAGAGACTCCAGATCCATTTCATGCTTCCAGACTTGGGTTTTTTTTTCTGTGTGTTCTCTTCTAGGTAAAGTGTGACCATTATTGGCCAGCAGACCAGGACTCCCTCTACTATGGCGATCTCATCCTACAGATGGTCTCAGAGTCCGTGCTACCTGAGTGGACCATCAGGGAATTTAAGATATGCAGTGTATGTTAGTTTGCTTGACTTCATTCTAAAACCCAACTTAGAAGCCAGGTACTGTGGTTATATATTTGCAATCACAAAGTTTGGGAGGCAAGAAGAAGTTCAAGGTCATCCTCAAATATATAGAGATTGGGGCAAGCCCAAACTATAAAAGACCCTATCTCAGGAAAGGAATAGGAGGGAGGGAGGGAGGGAGGGAGGGAGAGAGAATGGGAGGAACAACCCAACTTACATAGAGGAGACTAACTTCTACTTTTCTTGGTTCACAGCCTGAAGTGTCAGACCATGAAAGCTTGTGTGTGACACAGCTGTCAGAGTCCTTGAGTTTTTCCTCAGTTGTACGTACCTCTCATCTCCCCTCTCCACCCCTGCAGGAGGAACAGTTGGACGCACACAGACTCATACGTCACTTTCACTACACAGTGTGGCCAGACCATGGAGTCCCAGAAACCACCCAGTCCCTGATCCAGTTTGTGAGGACTGTCAGGGATTATATCAACAGAAGTCCAGGGGCCGGGCCCACTGTAGTGCACTGCAGGTATGAGCAACCTGAAAAGCCAGCCGTCAAGGTGGAGGTGGTGTCAGTAAAAGTCCAAAACGGTGCAAAGAGGTGTGACCCATGAGGTTTCTCCAAGCCAACTGGGCTTCCTCACCCCTGAGGAGTGCATCATGTTCTTCACCCTCTTCCAGCCTCATTCTTCACGGCTTCCTCCCACTTCAATCTCCCCCTCGCCTTCTTCTTGTTCCTTTCCTACTACATGAAACACAGAATCCTTAAATAACTTACACACCCTTCATCCGGGACCCCATCTCCCCTGCAGTCCAATGTCTCATCACTTCCTGTCCCATTCTAGCCAAGAAATTGGCTCTACAAGTTTATTCTTTTGTTTTGCTTGCTTCTTCCTCTTTTAAATTTTTTTTAGATTATCTTACAAGCTAATGTTTCATTATCACATTTTTATACATATATGTCCTTATATTTTATTTATGTGTGTTTTTCTCTCCCATGGCACTCCCCCATATATCCTGTCTTCTTCTGATGGGTTCCCTCCTGACCCCCTCTGCTTCCATATGTCATGAATTCCATTACCTTCTTCCTCTTTAAGGTCCTCTACTGGCCCTCTTTCTAGTCTCCTTACACACACACACACACACACACACACACACACAAATAATATATATATTAGTTACTTTTCTGTTGCTGTGATAAAACACCACAAACTTATGGGAGAAAGAATTTCTTTGGGCTCACAGCTCCAGAGGTTTCGAGTCCATCAAGGCAGACACAGTATGGCAATTGGCAGCAGCATGGAGGTAGGATCAGCAAGCTGAGTGCTTACATGTTGAAGTACAAACAAGAAGCAGAGAGTGAACAGGAAAAGGGGCAAGATATACTCACAGCCTGCCCACAGTGACATACCTCCTGCAGTAAGGTCACACACTCTTCACCTACCCAAAGCGTACCACTAACTGAGGATCAAGTGTTCACGTGCCTAGAAACTGTTGGGGATATTTCCCACTCAAACCACCTCATACAATTTTTTTTGTCTAGGTCCTGGAAAAAAAGGAAAAAAAATATCATTTTTCTTGCTGAGTCTGATATACAGACTTATTGTTGCTTCTTGCTATTTTGGTTTTTGTTTGTGTTTATTTTGTTTGTTTTTGCTTTGTGTTTTGATGCAGGATTTTCTCTGTGGTTTCCTGATATTTTATCTCCTTGAGATAGCTCTCTCTCTCTCTCTCTCTCTCTCTCTCTCTCTCTCTCTCTCTCTCTCTCTCTCTCTCTCTCTCTCTCTCCCTGCCACCTGAAGAAGCCTTATCTACTTTTCAAACTCACTGCCCTAAATTTCCCTCCAAGTCCACTAACATGTTCTCGACCACTAGTGATGCTGGAAGGAAATACTGCAGACTGAGTGAGGGGACTCGGTACTATGGGGTGCTCCCCTCTGGAGCCCGGATTGCACACAAGCCATACCCAATTTCCTACACAAAGAGATCCTTTATTAAGCAAGGCTGAGAGACAAGATGCCTGAATCTGAATTAGGCAGGAAAGGCAGCAAATAGCTTTACAAGTGTGGATTTTAAGAGGGAAAAGGAGCAGGTCTATGTTAGTTTGAGCTAGGACAGATTGGTAAATTCTGTTTGTGTATTTTAATTAAGGTAGTCAAAATAATGAGTTTTGATTTCTGGACCTTGGGGTTTTGATAGTTGTGCCTTGGTGACCAGTCTCAGGAATGAGTCAGCGGCCCAACAAGGGGTTAGACTTTGGTTGCTAGCTTTACGAATATAATCTAATGGTTTTGCAAGGGAGAGAAAGGTAAAAAGCAAAACCTCTTGTCACCATGACTGGCAAGCTGGGGCCTGTGTTTGTTGTCATTCTTGTGTTCTTCACTGAGTAATTTGTAAACAACAAAAATTTGTATTTCATAATTCTGGAAGCTTCAAGATCAACCACATACAGACTGATGTCTTATAGAGGACCTTGTCTTTGGAGCCATGTATGCCCTCCAGAGAAGAGAAAGCTATGTCCTGTACATGGAGGAAGGAAGGGGCAGGCGAAAGATCCTAGCTAACTCACTCCAGCTGTCTGGAGCCAACTTTTGCTCTTAAATTTCTTTTTCTCTCTTGACTTTTCTTTGCTTCAGTACTTCTGTCCATAAAATCAACTTAACAAGCCATTTCTCTCTCTCTCTGGGAAGCCTAGTGTTTACTTAATTAATGTCTGCAGCACACCTTGATAGCCATAACTGAACGTTGCCAATAAATAAATAGCAGAGAATTGCTAAAGTGAAAGAAATGTCAAGTGTGTTAATTTCTCCCAAGCAGCCCCACACCCTAGGAGCCCTGCTTTTATATGTCTCTGGACCTCAATGCTTTAATAAGAATATGAAACACATAGGGGTCTCCTGCTTTCTGAAGAATGGCAGGCATTTCCTTCCAGAAACATTGGAGAATTGTTCTGTATCTTATAAATTTGTTCATTGCCAGCCAAAATAACCAGAGGGAATGTCTACAGAGAATACTGAGACTTATTTTGAAATAGTAGAACAGTGTGGAGGGTATGGGTGTCATAGTCAATGATGAAAAATTGAGTTTTTAAGACAAAAGCAAGGAAATTTGCATATGCTATTCTGCCACTTGTCTCATTGGTCTTAAAAGCCTGAGGGAAGAGTTGATGTTTGCTTACTGGTGGAGGTTCCATTGCTGGCCTTTGCTTGGCAAGTGTTATGTGGAAAGTATTTTATGTGGATTGCTATAGCTTTAATGTTAAAGATAACTTTGGTACAGAAACCTTGGCATGTGTGTAACTCATGCACAGCATGCTGTAAATGGAGAAAGAAAAGGGATTTCTTGTGGGGCTCTAGAAAGTCCTTATGAAAGTATTTATCAAAAGTGGGCAGACAGGCATGAGCTCTCTCTTTTCTATATTCCTGGATCAATTTTATCTGGGTTAAACAAGAACAAACTTGTCTTGATATTATCAATTTTCATGGCATCAAGAATCCCATGTTAAGGAGCAATTTAGCAAAGTCTAGCAAAAGTGATCATACCCAATAACCAACCCAGCAGTACCCCTTCACAGTGATGCTTACAGAAATATGGCTTTTAACAGAAAACTAGAAATGTTCTCACACTCTACAGTATGGAGGGGACTGGCAGGTGTTTGTGGCTTCTTCAGAATAGTTAAAAGTTGGAATTAAGCCAAGCATAGTTGCATGTGCCTGTGAGCCCAGCACTTGGAAGATTAAGACAGGGAGAACCTGAGTATATAGCAAAGCTCTTTCTCAAAAAAAAAAAAAAAAAAGAAAGAAAGAAAAAAGACAAGGGAACAAAGAGCAAATGACATATACAGAGAGAGAGAGATACAGAGGCAGACAGACAGAGAGGAGAGAGAGAGAGAGAAATTAGTTTTATATCACACACACGAATACATCTTAAAAGTACAGTATTGAGTAGACTTGGCAAAAGGATATATAAAATCAACATTTTAGTAAATGTTCAAAATATATAAAATGTTCTTTGTGGATTTGTAGGTACATAGGAAAACTATAAAAACAGGCATGGGCTTGATATCTACCAAGGTCAGAGTGGCACTAACGTCAACAGAATGAGAGTTAGAAGGAAGAAAGCGATACACAGACTATGGAGGCTCTAGGTTATCTTTGAGAGAAAGCATGCCTGTGGAAAGAAAGATCCTGTATTCTACCACCATCTGAGAGACAGAAGAAAGATGGCCAGAGTCTCCTGATGCAGTCACAGAAGAGGAATTAACCCAGAGGTCATCTTTCTTCTGCTTCTCTGCAGTGCTGGTGTGGGCAGAACAGGGACATTTGTTGCCTTGGACCGGATCCTTCAGCAGCTGGACTCCAAGGACTCCGTGGACATTTATGGAGCAGTGCATGACCTAAGACTTCACAGGGTTCACATGGTCCAGACTGAGGTAAGAATTCTAAGATGAGGGTCACCGGTGTCCTTCCCCAAACCTACCCCCTGGCCCACTTAGAACTCCTTTTTTTTTTTTTTTTAATAATTTAGTGTTTGGGTTTTTTTTTTAACTTTATTTATTTATTTATTTGCCTTGGTGTTTGCCTGGAACTGGAACTATAGACAGTTGTTAGCTTCCATGTGCTGGGAATCGAACCCGGGTCCTCTGGAAGAGCAGATGGTGCTCTTAACCGCTGAGCCATCTCTCCAGAACTCCTTTTAAGGCAGTCTGGTAGAGAAGTACAAGTACTCCCATAAGGAAGTTTTTACTCTCCTCTCTGCCCTACCTCTCTGTTCCTGGATACGTCAAGGGCTGTATACTATTTGGGAACGTTACAGGTTTCCCTTTGACATTTGCAGATCTTTTGAAGATACCGTCCCATGTAATTTGTTTTCGTTTCCAAGCTAGAAAGTAGAGGCCCATGGGCTAAAAAGGTTTGCACAAAATCCATAGCCATGAAGTGGCCAACCTTGAACCTTGTTCTGGAAAATCCTGGGCCTTTGAATACCAAGCCATTACCCCATAGCCGCACAGTGAAGTCTAGACACACCTCATATATAACAAGCATGGCTCACTCCTACATTAACATCTTCCAAAGCTCGGGTTCTCTTCTCATTGGCTTTTCCAAGTTTTTGTTCAAGTAACTTGGGGAGAAAAGCAAGATCTAAAAGGCCTTTTGTAGATGAAAAGTGCTATGTACAATCACAGTAGCCATGGAAACCACCCAAGCAGCTGTGCGCCACAACCAGCATCCTGCAACAAGGTTCCCTTTGAGCTCTTTTGAACCCACAATTCTAAAATCACCCTGCCTCCTAAATTATTTCTGGTCAGTATATATTAATACCCTGCGGAACTCACCTTCTATGCTAAATTTGGTAAAAAGTCTGGTGTCCTTGCCTCCCCTACAGGCAGCACCTACTTACCCACTTGCCAGATCTCTGCTATCACCATTGTATTACATCCCCCCCCCAAGCATGTGTGTGTTATGTAAATTTTTCTTCCTTCCTTTTTTCCTCTCTCTCTCTCTCTCTCTCTCTCTCTCTCTCTCTCTCTCTCTCTCTCCTCCATCTTTGTGTGTGTATCTTCTCTTTCTGCTTTCTTTCTCTGTTCTCTCTCTCTGTGAATGTGTGTGTGTGTGTGTGTGTGTGTGTGTGTGTGTGTGTGAGAGAGAGAGAGAGAGAGAGAGAGAGAGTCAAGTACATGAAGGTGCCCAAAGAGGCCAGAAAAGGACAGTGAATTTCCTGGAGCTGACGCTGGTTACAGCTGGTTGTGTACCAACCATTGTGGGTTCTGGAAACCAAACTCTGTTCCTTCTCAAGAAAAGGAAGTGTTCTTAACCACAGAGCCATCCCCCAGTACCAGTTGTGTGTTGTTGATATGGGACCTCATTCTTTAGCCCCAGATTGCAGTCTTTAACCCCCAGAGCAATAATGGTACAACCATGTACCACCATGACTGGCTGGTACTTTCATTATACCAATTTATCTACCACATTCTCAGTGTTTCATTATGAAATCGGTTAAGGGCATACAAAACTTGAGCTAGTTGTGGTTTAGTGGTAGAGTACTTTGCTAACATGCACAGGGCCCTAGGTTTGTTCACCAGTACCATTAGTGTAACTAGGAAAAATCAGACAAAGAATCTGCATTAATCCAAACCCCAACTTCTGTGTATCATGTTATTTCCTCATCTGCATCTCACACCAATCCTCTTACTTTTATAAAGCAAATCTATTTGTAATTTTATTTCCTCCACAGATAAATCATTTTATATATGTATATATGTCTTTATGTGTCTGTCTGTACTCTTGTCCCTCTCTCCTCTCAACACTCTTCAGCATCATGACAACCACACCATTTAGCACACTTAATTTTAATTGTAATCCCCAGTCAGTATTTAAATATCCCCACTCATCTTTTTAATTAATTCATTTATTTTACTTTATTTTTCAACACCGGATTTCTCTGTGTAGCCCTGGCTGTTCTGGGACTCTTTAGGCAGTCCAGGCTGGCTTCGAACTCAGAGATCTGCCTGTCTCTACCTCCTGAGTGCCGGGACTCAAGATGTTCACCACACCTGCCTCATACCTATCTTCTAAAACCATTACTTTTTGTAAAAAAAATTATCTAGCTTTTCTTAAAGCCCCAAATCGACCTTTTTCATTTATTTGAAGCATCTTTATAATTATGTCTATAATAATCCTCCCCATTTGTTTTCTATGGCCATTGACTTGTCAGAGAGCCCAGCTTGTCTGTTCTGTGAGTTTTTATGGAGGTAGTGTGTTCCTCCGGTCCTTGTGGTTTTGGCCAGGTGGCCTGCATTCAGAGGCTAGTTAGGGTATGGTACTACAGCCATAGTGTTCCCAGACTGTTGCTGGCACCTCCTTTTATGTCACAATAGAGGGCAGGCAGGCCATCACATCCATGTTGCTTGGTGAATTCAGACAAAATTAATGGTGACTTCACCAGTAGGACCCTGACCACTCATCATCAGGTTTCCCAGTAATTATGAACTTCACAAGGATAGCTGTCTGTCTTTTTATTTAGAGGATGGGATTATAGCAAACATCTTAACTGCAATCATTCCCCACCCCTGGAGCATAAGTTCTTGGAAGTAGAAACTCTTCTGTTTCGGTGTCAAATTTTAAAATCTATTATACAATTAAGCAAATACCCTACTATTATGTTGCTAAAAAGATGGCACCAGTGTTTCATTTCAGTATCACTTCTACAAACTCAGACTATAATTAATCTGTAAGTTGGGAAAGAAGTATCTAACACATTGTAATCTTGTGTGTGTGTGTGTGTGTGTGTGTGTGTGTGTGGCTCCTGGTTAGTTTCAGAGACAACTTGACTTATGCATCACTTCCAAGAACACGCTCAAACTCCTGGGCTGCAGGTTGGCCCCAAGCAGGGTCTCTGTTAGAACCACTACTACTGGTTTCTGGAGCAGAGGCAGCTACAATGGTCCAGATCTCCTCCTTCTTCATGAGCATCCCTTCCTTTCTCCTCTTCTTCTCACGGTTCTGAAGGCTCGATGGCCTTGCTTCTCTACTTGTATTTTTAGTGTCTGAGCTCCAGATAAAGTAAAGCTGTTTATTTCTTTCAATCTTCATTCTTGGCCACTTCCTCCACTCCCAGGAACACATTTCTATATTCCAAACCCAGTTCTCCCTCTCTGCTTCCCTAACTTTTATCTAAGTATTTGCTTGCCCTGAGGTTCCATCCACATATTGCACTTATCTTCAACTCAAAGTGCTTAACACTGAACTCGTTATCTTTTTATACATTGTGTGTGTGTATGTGTTCCTTTCTGTGTGCATATGCACACAGTATGTTGGTTTGTATACATATGGAAGAATACATTTGATTTCTTCCTCAGTTGCTGTACCCCATATTTTTTGAGACAAGGTTTCTTACTGATCACACTGGTTTATCTAGATGACTAGCCATAAACCCCAGGGACACAGCTGTCTCTACCTTCACAGGGCTGGGACTATAGGCCTGCACCACCACACTTGGCTTTTTATTCAAGTGATGAAATTCCAAGCTCAAATTCTCCAGATTATATAGCTGCACTGAGCTGGCTCCACAGAGCCCACACATTGGCCCAGGTCAGGAGACTGTTCATTTGCTCCAGGTCTGACTCAGATCAAAAAAGGGCTGCCTGACTTGCTTGGCTATGTGAGCGGGCATGGGTGCAGAGGGGTATAACTCACCACCCAATGCTGTGGGTAATTGCCTCAGAAAAGAAGAAAGGAATTTCTAAGCCCCTGCTTAACTTGTCTGAATCTATAGTGACAGGTGAGCCTGACTTTCTTGTACCTTGAGATTTGGAATACAAAGAAATACAGGTCATTATGATTTTTGGTGAATATATCAAACTGAGAGACTTTCTAAATGAAGAGGCATTAGGGAGACTTGCAAATGTCTTCTGTTTCTCCTTCTGCCTTGGGGCAGATTTTCAGCCTAACTCAGAGAGACAGTTCGATGCAGCAAATCTTGTTGAGGGAAAATAGGCATTCTGACTGCATGCATGAGAAGAAACAATGGGGCATTGTGGGATCAGGTGTCTTGGGTCCCATTTAAGAGACTATCCTGAGGGTCTCCTTTGCCCCATGCAACCTCTATTTTAGCCATACAAAAGGGCCCATTCGATTTCAGGGTATCTTTATCATGTGGAATGTTGCACTTTATTCAGATTCTTTTAAAGCTACTTTTTCTTTCTTGTTTGCTATATCTCTTTTCTTTCTAAATGATCTCAAGAATGTCCTGTCCTGAATGAACCTTTATAAACATCCTAGTTTATCTTCTTCTACAACCTGGATGTATGTCTACCCTTTAGCTAAACATTGCTCTCAGGAATCATAAACTGAACAGCTATCATGTAGTATCATAAATCCTACATAACACTAAACAGATTGGGGGGATTTAATAAAATAGAATATGTCAGTAATCAGCAGGGGATTCCCAAATTAGGAAAAAAAAAGTCTTGTGTGTCTTGAGGCTTATATTAGTTTTTTTTTTTTTCTATTTTTCATTAAGAATTAAGTGGGGAAACAGTAACAACTTGATGATTTTAGAAGTAATCAGTTTTTGAAGGGGCATCCTATTGGGAAAAGAAAAGTTGATATATAAGACAAGACAAATTAATAGAGAGTAATTAGTTTCAAAGCCCCATGGTGGATCACTGTTTAAAAATTTATTACTAAGCATTGGCCTGAGTATAACAAAGTTCATTCACAGCTTACCTCTTCTACCCATAAGCAATTTAATTAAAAAAAGGAGCTGGAGACATAGTTCAGCAGTTTGATGTGCTTATTACTCTTTATTGCTGGAAATATTCAATTACAATATATCATATAAGGATTAATATTTATTAAGGGGTTATACAAACACTCACTGATGCAAATGTAACCTTAAGGCGATTATCAGAGAGTTGGAACATCCCACGATGGAGGATTCTATCTTCTCCCAGAGAAAAGCAGGAACAAACAGGAGGGGGATTCTGGGTTCTCAAGTCTCCAACAATTCTGGCCACGCCCCATCAGGGTCCAGATTCTCTGATGTCACTAGTGCTTCCTTGGGTAACCTCTGAATCTCACTACAGGGTTTGGTTTCCAGAACCCACTGGGAGTTATATAACTCCAGTTCCAGGGAACTAATCAATCTTCTGTTCTCTAAGGTCTGCACACACATGGTGCACATATACTCAGGCAGGAATCAGTCAGCTTTCAAAAGGTCAAGGTGGCATAAAGCCAAGTAAGATCTTTGAGAAGAAAAGCAAAGTATAGTTCTCAATCCTAGAGCAAGCCTTGCTTATGGTTGGTTTTGGTAATGTCCTCATGAATCTGGTGCTACACCTCAGTGATGGAGCTTGCACCTCTGATGTATGTAGCCGTGAGTTTAATTCCTGGCACCACAAAAGACCCAAAACAGGGGAAGGTGAAGAATGTAGCTCAGTTGGCAGAATGCTTGCATAAATCCCTGAGTTCTCCAACTTAAGGTGAAACTGGACATGATGAGCATTGCCTGTGTTCTCAGCACTTAGAAACTAAGACAAGAAAAGACTGGAAGTTCAAGGTCAGCCCTGGTTACATAGCAAGTTCAAGGCCAGTCTGAACTGCCTGAGATGCTTTAGAAAACTTAAACTAAAAATCTAAATCTAGTAACTATCCTAACCTACCTTCTAAAGATAAATACCAGGCTAGCTTCCAGTGAGGAACAATGTCTAGTGCTACCCATAAAACCAAAAACTGTTCACTTTGAAAAATGTATTAGTATCTCAAAACAATTAAAACCCTTAAGCTTGATGGCATTAATTGCTTTAAACACACAGTCCAGAAATAAATCTCCACTTCTATCTACCTGATAACAACTACAAGTCTAATACCCTGGATGGATGGAGGGTATTACCTGTAGTGGAGACTCCACAGATTCTGAGACGCTTCCATTGAACCTTTGGGAAGAAAGTCAGTCTCCCTTAAATGGAAATGTCCATTCCTCCCAACCTTCTCCCTCCCTGGGTTCAAGCAATGGCTGTATCGGGATGAGAAGCACAAGGCCAAGCACTATATGCACACAGGCCTCCATCCTTCCTTAAGGAATTCACATGGTAGAAAAGAGAGGAACCCAGTTAGAAAGTTTGGTTGTCTGTGGTCAAGACACTATGGCCAGTGGAATCTTAATGGTGTCTTCATGGTCACCAGAGCACTTTCTCTGCTGTATTTATTTTCTAAAGTAGTTAATTTCCAAGTGGCTGACTTGAACATTACCTCTTTAAGTAATGTTCTGTGGGTCCCTGCACTCCACCCACATCTTTCAAGTTCTTTCATGATTCAGATTCAGACGCTAAGAATGCAGAGACAGACTAGACACTGAGCTTGTGTGCAAAGTGATGGTAGTCATTGGGTTGATTGAACACATCTCCTTTGAGCTTGTGTGCAAAGTGGTGGTAGTCATTGGGTTGATTGAACACATCTCCTTTCCCTGTCAGATCTGCAAAAGGTGGGGGACAAAACAGCAGAGTATGTAGTGAAATGATTTCCTCATAAGAAAAAAAAAAAAAGAAAACAATAATGCACTAAAAACATGAACTTTGCGGTCATACCTCTAGAATCAAATCCAAGGACCCAATATCTGGAGTCCGTGCAAATTTGGCAAAGCTAATGACTCCTTTCTCTGAGTCTCAGATTGCTTCATAGTTGTATCTGCTCCACCAGGTGTTGAGCTCAGATGACAGCTTATGCACAGGAATGTTAGCATTCATTCCCATACTTACTGTGTGAAAGACCTACTGTGTGTAAGACACAGTTCTAGGCACTCGAGGCACACTGTAGAAATGTATGTCCTTTAACGAGAGTTGATGAGAAGCACATAAAACCCCAAAAGCTCAGAATTTGTATAAAAAGCCAGACTCCATGGTGCAGTCCCAGACAGTTCTGTTATAGAAGGAGACCCTATCTCAACAAAAGAAAAAGAAACAGAAAAAAAGAGATTCTAATTATACAAATTCCCAGTGACTGCAGGTGTTTCATGACAGTCCCTTATCTTTCTTCAGCTGGTGATCGCTACCTTCCTCTGACCTGTTCCGTTACTTTCCACAGTGTCAGTACATATATCTGCATCAGTGTGTGCGAGATGTCCTCAGAGCAAGAAAACTTCGGAACGAACAAGAAAACCCCCTGTTTCCAATCTATGAAAATGTGAATCCAGAGTATCACAGAGGTAAGAGTGGATCTCTCCGGCTTTCGGTTCACCCACCCTAAAGTTCATTTTTCTGGATGCACTCAGTCTGTAAATTTATACTAGCTCAATGCTCCTCCAGCTTGAACCTCCCATTTCTTCTTCTACCAACCCCTCCCCCAAAGATAGCAACGGGGTTGAGAGGCAGAATGAGAAGGGGGTCCCACAGTTAATCTAGTATCCTAACAATGTTTTTCAGTGCTGACATGGTACCCAGGGCTCACACATGACAGGCAAATGATCTGACAATGAGCTATATACCACAAGACTCTCAACCCTCTGCCTGCTTACAGCATGCTCTCTACAAAAGATTTTCTTCAACATTTCTTTTCTAAGAGACAAAACTGACCACCGGGGAAGAATGCATTAAAACCATAACTGAGACTGATAACAGATTGATTCAATGAAGAATTTGGGCCATCACATTTTCAGGGTCTTTTATGCATTTGTACCTGTGACTGGGTATTTTTCTTGTTTTAAGTATACAGAGTATACTTTGTGCATAAAGCCTTTTCAGTTACAGTTTGGGGTAAAAAACAGTAACATAACCTACCACGTACACTAGTCAGCTTGGAATTATCACAGCAAAATACATGAGGTGGCTGACATTATACAGCAGAAAGTTCATTTGGCTCACATGTTTGGAGTTTCCAGGGCATGACACATACATATGTCAGCTCAGGTCTGGGGAGGACCTTGCTGTGAATGATAGATCGCAATGATAGGAGTGTCTGTTGGGGCCAATGGTCACAGCTCAAGTCAGGGAAAGATATAACTGGGAGAGGCAAGCCCAAGTAATCCTATGAGAACTTCCAAGGTTTCACCTCGGCAGACCAAGCATTTGACTCTTGAAACAGAAGTTCTAGCAGGGACTAGCTTTACGAGAGAAAGCACATTCACCTATAGTAGCACAGTGCAGTCATTAAGAATGGGTTCATTTGTTTCATTGTGTAGGAGGAAGGCTATGTTGCCCTGAATGGCCTTGGAGTCCTAAGCTCAAGCATCCCTTGCCATTAGCAAGACTAGAGGCACGTGCCATTACAACTGGCTTCCATATCATCATAGTGTGCTTGCCTGTATAAAGAAGCTTGTCTTGGTTACTGTAATAAAATACTTGAGACTAAATACTCTATCAAGATAAGAGGCTTGGGGTAGGGATGTAGCTCAGTAGCAGAGCTCATACTTAAGCATAACCACAAAGATAAAAAATTAATGAAGAAATAGAGTTTGTGACTAGGCTGATCTCATGCATTTGGCCTTTGATGGGGCCCATCAGCTAGTTATGTTATATCAGATGTTGTGTTTATGTGTGTGTGGGTGTGTGTATACCGGGAGCTAGGAAGGACCCATTCTTGTTCTTTGATAACAATTATGAAACCTAACCCGCTGAGATCCACTATAACATCTCCGTTATTTGGTCTCCTCACTTGGCCATTTCTTAGAGGTCACCTCACTTTCCAGGATCATCACACTAGAGACCAAACTGAGTAACAAGCCATAGCTTAACCATGAAGAAATGCAGAATGTAAAACAAAAAGGAACAGTGTACAGAGGGAAAAAAACACAAATGGAAGGAAATCTGACAGTAAAATTAATATCAGAACAACAGACGACCAGTTGATGTTTTCCTATTAATTTATAAATCATCTAGAACAAGAATATAATAAAAAAAACTCAAGAGTAAAAAATGTACAGACTTCATTAGGCACACTTTCTTCAAGGGAAAATTAACTGGCAGGAGGTGACTTCCTGCCCCCGACCCACTGTTAAAGTCAAAGGTAACACACAGCATGGTTCCAGACAGGCAGGGATATTATAGGCCTCGGTTCCTTGCCATGGGATCTGAGATCCACTCACTGTGCTCCACTCTGACAGACATGCTTTCGGCCCTGCCTTCTGTTTCTAAGTGCAGTTCAGCTGACAATGTCAGGTTTACTTGGTTCTCTACATTCTCAATTCCTGCCCACCCAGCCAGCATGTTATTTAGTGAGCTGTAAAGAACTCAATAGAGAGCTATTTAGAGGATCACTTTGTAAATCAGATAATCCTTTGTGTTGTAAATAATAACCCCCTAATCTATCTGTGAAGTAATTTAAAGTTTTTGCTTGTCAGTTTCTTTAAGAAACTCTAGGATGGTGGAGGTTGGTGAGGTAAGATCTTAGGGCTTTCTTTCTCTTGTGTTAACTTGTTTGAGAATCTTTTAAAAAACTAATATTGAGTGTGCCTAAAAGCAGCTAAGCTTGGGTTTGAAACTTTAGGCTAGGATTCAGAAGGTAGCTTTGGGAGCAGTGTGTGACAAGCCATGTAACCCTGGGCAAGCGACTCTGCCTCCAGGTCTGTGGCTCCCTTTGTACCTCAGAGACAGGAGAAGGCTATCAGCAGCCACTTCCAAGTCCAGGAATCTGTGCTTGTAAATGGAGTGGGCTGGCCCCATAGCAAGGCTCTTTCCTAAACCACATGGAGCTTCTTTCATGTCCCCCAGTGTCTTCCATCTATAAATTTCGCACATAGGATACATAGAATGGCAGAGATGATCCCTCTCTAGCAAAGGTTCTCAGCCTTCCCAAAGCCTCGACCCTTTCTTACACTTCATGTTGTGGTGACCCCCAGTCATAAAATTTTCATTTTCATTGCTGCTGCATAACTGTAATTTTTCAGCTGTTAGAAACTGTGATGTAAACATTGTTGGACATAGAGGGTTCACCAAGGGGCTCAAAACCCACAGGCTGAGAACCTCTGTTCTATAGTTCTAACCACACAATTCTTACTTCCAGATGCAATCTACTCAAGACATTAAGAACGAACCTGAAGATGCCCTGGATAAAAGCTTTTCACTGTGTGACTTTTAAAACTCAGACCTTGCTTCATGCCTGTGGAAGGGCCAGCTATTTCTGTTGATACTATGTATAATTTATTAATCTGGAGAATGTTAAAGAATTTATGTAATTTAAAGGTAACAGATATTATTGTATATACTTGTATTTTGTAGTTTCTCCTGTAAATATGTATTTTTTCATAATGTTTAATATTAAGCTTTATATAATACTATTTTTCCACACTAAAGTGTTCATGGCTTGTTCTACCTAAACTGTTTCAACCTGTATGACAGGACCACTGGGAAATGTGTGTAGAGAAAGCCACAAGGACAATCCCTGGGGCTGTGTTGCTTGCCTGGTTTGATATCCACTGGGTAAGCAAAGGACAGCATTGAAGAGAGCATACCATAAGGCTAGCTTTGCCAAGCTGCTGCCTTATTAATGAACCCTGGGATCTAAAGACCCTATAACAGTCCAAGAAAGGTTAGGGCTGTGGCTGCACCTCAGTGATAGAGCATAAAAACAAATTTAAAAACTGAAGGATTAGACCGGACCAAAGCCGAGCTAGGTGTTTTATATAAGCTGGAAGTTTTATATCTGAGTTCTCCCAGGGTTTCGCACCATGGCTGGCTCAAGGACCTTGAAATGTATAGTGACTGCAGGGCTAAGGGTTTTGGTTAAGAAAGAGACTAGCAGATGTGACAAATACCCAATGATAATCATAATGCCAGGTATCCCTCTGACCTGAACCTCCTGCACAAAGCAGGGTCCATCCCTGCAACATTCAGACTTGGTTTTCCTTTGAAAAGAGCTATCGTGGTAGGTCATACTCCTGATCAAAGAAAGCATGCTATACCAACACACTCACAGAAATATTTACATCATATATAATGAATTAAAAAGTAAAAATGGTTTAAAAAAAAAACCCAGCTGTGCTTAGTCTAAAAATCTTTTAAAAGATCTTTTAAAGTAAGTTGATGCAGTTAAAATGTCAAATACTTAACCTGAATTAATATAAGCAACAGCACACACCCAACCAATTTTAGCTTCAAGATCTGTGCTTTATGTTGACTATAAAATTTCCAGTGAATTGGAAAGTGGACATCCAACAAATCAGCCCAATTCCTCAATCTTTTCTGAGAAGGATCTGGAAAGAGTCCTTGTGATTGCCTGAGTGAGAAGTCATATTTATTGATTTCAGGGCTTCATTAGCAGAAACATCACATTTTTCTTGAACATATGTGTTTTTGCTACATGGCATAAATTGTCATAACAAAATGGATATAATTGGCATAACAATTGAAGATAGTTAAATCTATAAATCATTGCAACTTTAATTTATAAGTGTATTGTGATGCTCGTAATTATCTAACTCCACACTCACCCTGAAAATAGACAGAGGAACAGTTCCTAAGGATCCCTGTGAACAGTGGGGAAGATTTAGAGTTCTCACGGTGTCACTCTGCTCTATGCCCTTGTGAAAATGACACTGTTAGGCTCTGAACCTATATCCAGAAACTCATCAGACCTTTTAAATAAGAAAAAGAGGAGAGAGGAGTAAGCTTGGAGATGTATAACTAAGGAGAAAATGGAGGTCAAACATGATTTTGCTGTGGTGTCTGTTAGGAAACATTTTTCTTAGAGGAAAAAAAGACAGCTAGGCTGGAGGAGCCCTATGAGGTAGATGGCTTGTGTGGCCATCTCCAGAGACCCCACCCTCCCCTCAATCAAGAGGAAAACAAAGCAGAATTGTAAACTGAAATTGTTTGGAGCAAAGCATGTTGGTTATCTGGAAAGGGAAGTTCATTTTCAGCTTTCTGGTCATTAAGAAAAGTCCCCAGCAAGTGACTGGAACCTGTTAGACTCTGTTCCAAATTCTGTTTCTTTGTCCACAAAGAGAATGCATGATGACAGAGTAATTAGCATTGTTACTGTTTTGAATGGAACTTAAAAGAGGGCCCAAGCAAGGGAAGCACAGTGGTCACCATCCTTAAGATAGCAAGTGCTGATGCTGTTTCAATTCCAAACCACTAGATGCAAAAGAGAAGGTAATTAAAATTGCATGAACCAGAAATTATAATCCCCCCACTCCTGCACATCTGTAACTGTAAATGACACACTCATAATCTCAAAGTATCTGAGGGAGAATCAGAATTATAGAAATGAATACAGTCACACAGCCAGGGAAATCATACAGTCTTGTCATCTATTCCAGAGGAAGTATTCATTCCTCCTTCTTTATACAAGTTTTTAAATCCCCTTAGCAACAAATACTTTGCTATGAAATTTCTCTCTTAGGAAGATGAAATACAAACCTAGTTGATCTACTCATCGAATTTAGCAGACAGCCACACTGGAAATGTAGAGTGTTTGCCTGGCATGTGGGAGGCCCTGGGGTTAATCTCAGGTACCACAAAATAAGCAAGGAGTGAAATGAAGAGTTTCTTTGCCTTTCGATCCACAGGATGCATCTCCCCTTAATTGCATCATGCGGCTGTGCCTCAGTAAACACTTCACTTCCTGCCTTGTCGGGCATCCTGTCTGCACCTGAGTGCTGCTCTTGAATCAGCCAGGGCTTCAAAGCACTTCAAGGCTATCAAATCTTGAGAGAGTCTGTTTTGCATCTTAATAATTATTTACCCAGGTTCCTTATAATTAACTCCTTTAATCTCTTCACATTAAATCAATTTTACATTATCATTCTGCTTTCCCTGGAAAGCTGCCAGCATTTTTACTCTTCAGTCAGATTTTCAAAAATGCATATTCTTACCACTACCACCCCCACCCACCCCCATCCACCTCCCCCACCCCCCACCCCACTCCAGCTTGCAAATGTTCATCCTGAGGAATTTCCCGCTCTTTAGTGCCCAAGTTCCATTTTTCCACCAATTGCCCCTTCTTCCTATCAGATAACTCTTGTGCCTGTTGCATATAATTTTATCTGCTGTTCATCTCATCCCCTTTCATTTATTGCCAATATTTCATAAGCTCAACAATATAGAAGAGTGATTAAAACTTAATTTTTCAGCATTTAATTGGCAACAATATAGCAATTTGGGGTCAGTTATATTTAGGAGGCTCTGTAATTAATATGGTTATTACTTCTTGGAAGAAAACCCAAAATGATATGAGAAAATAGTATGAAATGGCTTAACAGATGTCCAGCAACACAAAAATAGGGCTCACGTGTTATAGTTCATACCGCATCTTTTATCTTGGTGTTAAGGACCTAACTTCTCATGTTCAACACTTTCTGTTCCCCTTTTAAAAAAAAAAAATCTGCCATGCACTAATTTCTTGCTCAGTTAGTTTATGAGCATTTTGGAAGTTGAATCCTTGAAGCGACTCTGCCTCAGAGTCCTAGCCATAGAACACTCTAGAATTTTTGTTCACACAAGCTGCCCAGACCAAATCTAACCACACAATAATGAATAAAAAGGTAATAAGTAGCTACCTGCTTGGTTGTGGAAATAGTTCAGAATGGAAACAGTTCAGAGGTTTTCCAAGTTTTGTTTCAATGTGTGTGTGTGTGGGGGGGGGGTGAATAAAATTGACCAGACAAGAGTGGTAAGAGAATGAGTAGTCCCACTGAGCAAACTTACATCCCTGAGGAGTCAACAGAGAGATGGCATACCCGCTTAAATGCCCTGTTACCATTCCGAAGATTTTTAATTCAAGCTTCAGAAGCACATCCACTGTTGAAAGAATGTTTCACAGCAAAGGAGACTTTAGCCCATGACTACAGAGAGGATGTAAAATGGTGCAAGGTAAGGGAAAACACTGGAGAAGAGGTGAGCAAATGGGACATCAGGAAGACAGTGGCCTGTCTTCCTTCTTGGATGGTTCTTTGAAAAGCTCATCCTGTGTTTATTTGTATTAAGACAGATGAATTGACCATCCCTAGTCCCCAAATCTCAAACTCAAAATGCTCTAAAGTCCAATACTTTTTTGAGCACTGACATAACTCAGTAGGACGTTCTATAACTGGCCTTGTCTGATGTGTCAGTCAGAACACAAGTACATTCAAACTACCATGTAAACTTACCATCAGCTACAGGGTATACTCAAGACAGATGAATTTCATGTTTAGACATGGGGTTCATCCTCAATATTCATATTATAATTATTCAAATATTTAAAACTTATTTTTTAAAATGAAACAAAATCTGATCACAAACATTTAAGGATCTTTGACCTGTGTTACTATTGTTGGGATTCACCATGGCTATGTTGGTAATGTGATCTAGATGATTCAACAACTGAATTGATTCATTTGGGTTTGAATTAAGCAGGTATGTGACTTAGTTTATAGGATATGTCACTGCAGGCACAGCACTTCATTGTCTTCAGTACAGGATAACTTTGAGAGTGTTTGGACATTTCATTTGAAACTCAGGGTGACATTTGATGCAGCCACGATAACAGCAAAAAAAAAAAATCTGTTCTCTTCTAAAAATGTGTCTAGCAGTGAAAATATTTCTGGCTGAAAGAATACTTGACTTGTATGAAGGCTTCCTTGGAACAAATGTATGCATCTTATTTTTGTAAGGATTGTCTATATAGATAACATTTATTAAATAAGGAAATTAATGGTGAATGTTCCCAAAGTAGAAGTTTATGTAATGAAAATAAAAGATATATTAAAGATTTACCAAAGATTACTTTTTAATCTATATGCCAATGCACTTGATCTTATATAAGATACCAAAGTAAGTCTTTCAAAACTGTGAATCGTGTCAGACAAATGTGATGTGTCCCTTCTTAGAATAGTCACAAGAAGGATTAATTTGGGCTGTTTTCTGCCTCAAGTAATTTCTTTTAAGAAATATTATTCTTGCCCTAACAGCAAGCGTTTCTGTTATGTCTGAGATGTGTTTCAATAGCTATGCTTTGCATGGAGAAAGGAGTGCCTGTGATCTGATTGTGGCTTTAGAAATCTAGGAGAGATGACCAGTTTCCAACTGCCAGCTAGTGGGAAGGTCTAGATCAGAAATCAATCTTTCTGATCTCAACCACACTGACACGAGAAGGCATCAATGCCCCCACTTAAAGAGCACTTGGCCAGTGTTTGTGAGGTTTCCAGACTTATAAATTCTCCAAAACAAACAGCAAGTCTGTTTTCTCAGCTTCCACTGTGTAGAGTATAGTTCATTGCATACGTACCCTGCATGCACAGTGCAGAGTGGAAGTCGCTTCTGGCTGTGTGCTTTGGATGTTAGATCGTGTCTATTATTTCTAAAGTCCACAGAAGTGAATCTAGCTGCTCCTTCATCTATGTAAAGCATAATATACAATGTAAATAAACCCAGCAGCCGAACTTATTATGTTCTATAATAGAGCACTTTCATGGTTTCAAAATCATTTACATGTTCTCTGCAAATCCTGTAAAAATGGCAATACATCTATTTTTTCACACCATTTCGTCTACCCACACTATTGTATTTGTAACCAATGTTGTTTGGACAAAGAGCCTCACTGGTCTTTCTATTTAAATAATGTATTGCTTAATATATTTTCAGATTTATAATTGTGGTTAAAAGAGCCTGTATGAAATCTTGCTCACCAATGTAGGAATAAACTGATGCTTTTGAAAGTGAGTCTTCTCTCTGACTCTTTTCTCTCCTTGATTCTATCATCCTCTGCTCAAGAAAAAGGTCAGAAAGGCTGTTTGTAAGTTGGAAGCTCCTTCCGGGCCATTATCACGATGACTGTGGCTATCTTAACCTGGCTTCCTGTAGCTGTATCAAGAACTCAGTTTCCCTAAGTCACTATGGACATCTAATAGACTCAGTGGTTGGCTGTGTTTTGCCAGAATGTATTTTCACTTTGGTGTCAGAATGCTACCCATGACCAACAGTGCTGGTGAGTTCTCAGAGGTGCTAGGCTGGGGGTGAGGTGGAGGAGTGGGGGGGTGAGGGATGGCTGGGAGCCCTTCAGAGACTCCACACATCAGCAGACAACTGATATTTACTAAAGAGTCACTGTGCTGACTTCTAGAATTATGAATTTGCTCTTCTGCTTCTTTCGCATTTCAGTTGAGAGATCAGTGTCCTTCACAGCCCCTGAATTTAGTTGGTTTCTTTGTTTTGTTTTGTTGTTTTTTTAACATCTCACTTTAAAAACTTTTATTTTTTTTAAAAAAATATAATAACAGATTCACATGTAAGGCTATTAAAGCAACTCTAAGGGGTTTCTGGGTTCAAATGCTTGCTGCAGGAAAGCACTTTGTTTTATGAGGTAGGACTATTTGTTTTTTCTCTGAAGGGTCTGTTTGACGGACTTTGTTCTTAAAAAGAATAATCTGACAAAAGAGACAGCTTGGCAAACAGCTTGCTGATGACCTGCATTTGATCCCCAGAACCTGTGTGGTAGGAAGAGAACCAAGATCTAAAAGTCACTCTCTGATATCCAAGTGTGCATCATGGCACTCCTGTGCCCCCTCAAAAGAAACACACACACATATACACATACACACATATATACACAACACAAACATATGCACACACCCATACATATACACACACACGATACAGACACAGAGGCACACACACATTCACACATGCATATACACACAACACAAACATACACGCACATACACACAAGATACATAGAGACACACACACGTATACATACATACATATATGTTGTGTATACAACATAAACATACACACATGCACACACACATACATTCACACATATACACAAACACACGCTCATAATATATTGTAAACTTTATCAGAGCTAAGTATATTAAGCCATCCTGAAGCCAGAAGAGGGTTTTCATGTTGCCTATAAAAGGAGGTATTTGTTGGGTGAAAATGAACTGGCTGGAATTTAGCCTGAGCAAGAGAGCCAGGCAGTGGCTCTGCACTGGAGAAATTAACAAAGACTTACGTCCTCAGCACAGAATGTAACAAAGCCCAAAATCAGGCTTGATATAACTTCAATATGCTCCTTTCCAAGGGAAATACTACCATGCTGACAGAGTATTGTTGAGATAGCCTATGCTCACATCACATTTTCCTCTTACTCCTTCAATAACTTGTCATCACCACCATACAAAATACTCATTTCAGCTGTCTGGCCCTTGCCTGGGTCTCACACTTTTCATATGACTCCATGTTAATGTGAGTTAACATATGTGTGCGTTACCTTCTCTCTGGTGACTTATTCACCAGTTCTTTTCATTGTGTCCTCAAGGGCCACTAGAGTTTTTCTCTTCCTCTGTAATATCCTTCCCAGAACAAGTGATAGCAGAGATGCCCAACCTAAAATAAATCCCCTTCATTTCCTCTAAAGTTCAAGAATGTGGCTGGACAATTCTTAGGGATGATAAATGCTTTCGGCAAACGGGCAGTGATTGTTTTATGCGGAACTGACATGTTCACTGAGAGTAGGACATGTGAAGAGAAGGAAACACCATTTGGACCCATAAATCAGGTAAACAAAGGATCATAGGGAGCAGAGGTAAAGTCCAACAGGAACAAAACAAGGAACCCAGTGGCTCTCAGTCTTCCTTCCCTGTGGCTCTTTAATACGGTTTCCGTGGTGACCCTTCCACACACCCACCATAAAATTATTTTCATTGCTACTTCATAACTGTGATTTTGCTACTGTTAATGAATCAGAATGTAAATTTCTGTGTTTTCCAATGGTCTCAGGCAAACCTCCAAAGCAGCCATAACCCACAGCTTGAGAAGCACTCTCATCGCTAGTGGGAATTTTGGGGAAGCCCTACTTTGGGTGCCGGTGTTACTTTCAGGGTCCTTAGCCTCATTAATAAAATAATTTAAGAACAGCCTCAAAGGAAGTTGGAGGACTATTTTTTTTTTAAATCACAGTTCAAAAGAAAAACCATAAGGCAGGCTAGCTGTAAATCTTGCCAGCTTGCCAGAAGGAGATACAGAAGAAAAAGTACCTTTTGAGTTCTTTTGAGTTAGGCATGGAGATTTGGGAAGAAGCTGTGTAGCAAAAGGGAGATAACTTCAGAGAAACAGTGAAAAGCTCAAAGTACCAAGAGGAAAAATGATGCTTTCCTGAGTGAGGACTGCAGGGAGTAGGGTTCTAGGAAAGAACACATATCATCTCATTTGGGGAATAATTATCCCTCCCGTGGATATACAAGGGCAGGCAAATGATTAGTCAGTGATGTATCTAGTGACAGGGTGCAACGTGTAAAGGAACACCAGACAGAGAGATGGACACACATGGTGGGATTTGTGATTTGGTGAGATGATGAAGTCCAAATCCAGAAAAGACCCTAAACTGGAGGAGGTAGCAATCCATTTGCATAACACTGGATAAATTCACCTCCCAGGTTGTTCTTAGCCAGCTGATTGACCTGCTCAACTGGGTTACCTTTTATATTTTTGAACAGTTTGGAATGTTTAGATCTCTACCCAGGCCTTAAGCGGATTGATTTCATTCTCTAAGCCAGGAAGAAACAACTTCCCTTAATGGGCTTCTAATGGTACTGTAACATTCCCCACTTTGAAGATGTAACCCAAAATCAGTTAGGAGATGGGTTAAAATTGAAAAACACATATAACCCATTTTCACTATAAAAAGCCAAGAGATCAGTTCCAAGGCTGATTAACAACAAAGATTAGTGTCTAGACTAGACCTTCAGCCTCACCTCGGAGCATCTGGCCTTGGGTAAAAGTTCTTGCTCATTTAGAAGATTAGAAACCAGAGCTCCCTTTTGCTGTCTCTGGCCAGAGAAACAAGGACATTCTGCTGCCTTCTGTGTCCCTGTCTCTAAGCTGCTGTATCTACCTCTTATTCTCATCACTACAAAGGATTAGAGTACAGGAAGGCAGCTTCTCACTGTCCTTGCCACTGTAATCCTCAGGCCCCAGAATGGACAAGAAAGCATAAAAAATACAGACTCCCCACTTTTTTTTTGATATCTGTAGACTTGATACCTGTGAAGGCTTCCCTGTTCCAGTAGGATTTCTCTGGGCCTTTTCCCACATCAGTTTCCCAGGGGCTCAGCTGGGCATGTACTTTCAGCTGTGTGTGTACTTAAACCCGTGCATGGTTTTCTTCTGGGCAGTATGACACACAAGTCTGGAAGGAGAAAAGGAATAGTAGGCTGCTCTAATGCTGTGTGGTTTTTAATTCTCCAGGACCAGCTGCTTTTTCTGCGCACCTTGTCTTGAAGAGGAAGTCATTCTCAGTAACTGTAAGTCTAGTTGTGTCCTTGAGCCTTACAGACAGCCAACACTTCTCCATTGTTTCTCTCTATTCTCTATATCCTCTATAACAGCCCTAACCTTGGAGTAGAGTTGATGGTTCAGTGTGCAAAAGCATTTGTTACTCAAGCATAAAAACCTGAATTTGGATCTCAGCGCCATGTAGAAAGTTGGGAAAGGCTATTTGAGTACCTATAGCCCAAATGCCATGGAGAACAGAGACAGGAGGATTCCTTGTGCTTTATGGCTGCCAGCCAAGGTCCAAGTTCAGTGGGAGACCCTATCTTACAGAAATGAAGGCAGACAGTGACAAAGCAGGATACGCAGTGTCAACCTCTAGCTTCCACGTACACATGAACAGGTACCACGCCTATCCACATGCATACACATGTCACACACACACACACACACACACACACAGATACAGAGAGAGAGACAGAGAGACAGACACACACATACATACATACACACACACACATACACACACACACACACACACACACACACTGAGAGAGAGAGAGAGAGAGAGAGAGAGAGAGAGAGAGAGAGAGAGAGAGAGAGAGACTTTACCTCTTCCCTGGTAGCCAGAACCTCGATAGATGGTAGATGTCTAAAAGCAGGAATGTCATTGACCCAGACTTTGCCTTCACAAAGGACATAGTCCTTTGACTTATCTACAAACCAAGTACATACAGGTTCACAGAGACACAGCAGTAATGAGAGCTGGAACTCATGTAGCTTTACATTCCAATCCATAACTGGGTTAGTCTATAGTCATGTGTTACCAAAGGATAGGGTCCATTCCAAGAAATGCCTCCATAGCCGACTTCATTACTGTGAAATCTTGGTGCACATGCACACAAACTAAAGTCTCTGCATTATGAGGCAATATCATCTTTGCACAGCCACCATTGCATTGTGAAGTCATCATTAAGCATTGTAGAGCATCACTTGGACAGCATTTCTGTAATACCTACGAAGTGTTCTAAAGAAGTTTGTAAAATTAAATCTTTTCGTTATTTTGTGAATTTTCCTCAGGACTGAGGACTGAACTTGGTAGATTCTGGAATACTCTACCATTTAGCTACATTCTCAACCCAGTAACCCACAGGTTGAGAACTACTTTTAAGCCTTCAAGACATCAGAATAACTTGGAGGCTAAATGATTGAGTTTGTTCAGAGTTTTAAATCAATAGATTCATTATGTACCGATGTTCTGATGTTAAAGACAATAAATTCAAAAAAATAAGATATGGATGAAAATCCTTTGTGATTTAATTCAGGTAAACAGCCATGTTTCTAAAAGTGCTTGTACCTTTTAAAGGAACTGATAATGACCTAGTTCTTATTTGCATTTTTGTTTGTTTATGTTACTGTTTTTCTCTGAAAAGCACAGCTTCAAGACTGATGATGGTCTGGGTTCAAAACCCTCTCTAACAATTGTAGCAATGCAAATGGATATTTATCTCTCTGGAGTCTATTTCCTCATTACCAGGTAAATGCAAATGCTCCTGTTTGAAGGCTTTCTGGGTTGGGAGATTCTTGGTGACAGGTGCCTAACACTATGGTCAGCACAAAATCTCCTGCACATGCTGACTCCTTCCCAGCTCTAAGGAACTTTACCACTGGCTACCAAGACAGTCACATCAAAGGAACTTGAAGTAAAGAATAATTTATATAACCCTTGGAGGGTTGTTAAGTGCCTAAACAGGCAGATGTTGACAGTAGCATCCTCAAGTCAAAGAACAGAAAAGGCACCACAGTTTAATTAGGGCTAGAGCCACAGGGACAAGCTGCCTGGCAGAGACTATAGCTTGGCCTGGAGGTCCAACCTCTCCCCCAACAAAGCTGTCAAATCCAATTCATTGCAGCCAACTGGTGGTCTGGGTGAGTTAGTCCACAGGGGCCAATGCATTGCTGGAGAGAGCTAGCAGAAAAGAGGTGACAGAGAGGGAGGCCAAGGACAACTGACCAGAAAGCCCTAATGGGTACAACTCCGCCAACAACCTTCCACCTCTGGAAGGACCTGTGGCTTCACTACCCTTTCAGATAGTTCATGGAATCTGCCTTGGGTTTAATTGTACACTATGCATAAAATAGTATAAACTTTCTAAATGTATCCAAAGTGTTTGGCTGGAGGAATCACCTAGCTGGTATGTCTGTAGTATATGTATCATGGTGCTCCGTTCCAGGCAAGGCCTCAGTAAGTATCTGCTGAATGGCTGGCGCCTAAACTGGGGAAAACATGGACAAGAATGGGGGACATTTCTAACTCTGAAAAATGATGTCAGTCCCTGGCATTGATAATATTTTAAAACCTTATCTTTCATGTTGTATAATGTTAATTTTGAATTGAAACATGTTGTATGTCTTTAGAGAGTACACTGTGATAATTTGATCCAGTACACAATCAGTGATTAAGTCATGGTAATAAGCGCATCTACGTCTTCAAATATTAGTCATTTTTATGTGTTGGAAATTTCTAGCTATTTTGAAATCTATCATTTACAGATGTACTCAGTAAATCTCCTGGTGTACTGTAGAGTACCAAAATTAATTCTCCCTGTTTAATTGTGTTCTGGATTCCTTCATCCAGCCCCTTTCCTCCCCACCTCTCTCAAATGCCCTTTCCATCTCTAATGACCATTTCACTGGACTGTTCTACAAGATCAACTTTACACTTTCTACAAATGAATGTGAGCATGTGGCCTTGTCTTTATTTCTGACTTTTTTCACTTAACATAATGACACCCAGTTTTACGTGTTGTTGTAAATGACAAAACTATTCCCTTCATGTCCTGATGGACATCTAGCTTGACTCAAAATCTTAGCTACTGTAAATCATGCTTCAATAAATGTCAGTATCTATTTGGAATAATGATTCCATCTCCTTTGGGTGTATAGACAGAAGTGCGACTTCTAGATGCTGTAATAGTTTTGTTTTTAGTTAGTTATTTTTTTTTAACAGAATTTAAAGACAACATTTTAAAGATTATGTGTTACCTATTTTTTTTAGCTTGTTTCCTTTTTTGTGGTAAATACTCAAGAGAAAGAACATTTTTTTAATTTATGTATTTATTACTTATACAGTTTACATCATAGATGGTTGTGAGCCATCATGTGGTTTTGCTGGGAATTAAACTCAGGACCTCTGGAAGCTCAGTGCTCTTAACCTCTCAGCCATCTCTCCAGCACCAAGAAAAAACATTTTAAAGGACTAAATATTTATTTGGATCACAGGTTAGAGATCCTAGTCTGTGGTTGGCTGGTACCATTGCTTTTAGTCTCATGGTAAAGCAAAGACATCGTGGAAGAAGACAGAGTAGCATAAAGCTGCCTATCTTACATCATGATGGACACAAGGAGAGATAAAAACTTCTAACTATAGAGATCACCAGAGGGGCAGAGGAAGATGCCTTTCAAAGATACATTCCCAGGGAGCTGCTTCCTTCAGCTCAGCACCACTTCCCAAAGTTTCTCTACAAGTAGTACTTCCCTGGGGTCCAAGCTTCAACATGGGGCTGACATTTCATATTTTGCCTGGGGCCCCGAGGGCACATGAACTCTTAATGCAAAATACCCTCAGTCTGTCAGAGAGTCTCATTTCCAGCACTGTTCAGAAGCCCAATTTGAAAGCCTCTGAGGCTCAAGGCAAACTTAACCATGAGTCCTTAAAAATTCACAGCAGATGGTAAATTTACAACATATAATGAGACATAGCAAATATTCCTATTCCTAAAGTTAGGAATGTTAAGCATAAAAAGGAACATAGAAAGACTGGTAAGACCAAAGCAAAACAAAAATTTAGCCACACACTAAATCCTGTAGCTCTGTGTCTAGCATCCAGACACGTGGAAGGATGTGAGCCTCAGAGGTCTTGGGCAGCTCTGCACCTGTCACTTTGCCATTGGCAGCCACATGGTTCCTCTCGTAGACTGGCTCTGCTCAATGTCCACAGCTTTTCTTGGCAAATGAACCATATTCCTGGCACCTTGAACTTCTTAAAGAGCTTATTAGGTCTTCAAGTTTGCTCTTGTGGCTTCACACAAGACCTGCTACATACTTATTGGCTCCCCATGTTGCTATCTGAACTCTGACATTATTATGTCCCCATAACTCTTAGCTTCTGCATATTCGGAACATCACCATTGCATGACAATACCAATGTCTACTGGCACCTTGAGCAGTATTGGGACACCCTTTGGTCATGGCTCCAGTGGCCTCTGAGTGCATGGAAAGAGAGGAAATACTTTCCCAGGAAACACTGTACAAGAAGGAAATCCTGGAGTAGTTCTCAAGGTTTGAATTTCTCAAATTTGTTCTTGCACACTGTCCTGGCTGGTTTTGTGTGTCAAATTGACACAAGCCAGAATCATCAGAGGAAGGAGCCTCAGTTGAGGAAGTGCCTTCATGAGATCCAGCTGTAAGGCATTTTCTCAATTAGAGATCAATAGGGGAGGGCCTAGCCCACAGTGCCATCCCTAAGCTGATGATCCTATGTTCTACAAGAAAGCAGGGTGAGCAAGTCAGGGGAAGCAAGTCAGTAAGTAGCATCCCTCCACGGCCTCTGCATCAGCTCCTGCCTTCAGGATCCTGCCCTGTTTGATTTTCTGTCTTTACTTCCTTCAGTGATGAATAGTAATATGGAAGGGTAAGCCAAATAACAACCCCTTCCCAACTTGCCTTTGGTCATGGCATTTTGTTGCAGCCATAGAAACCCTAAGAGAAATTGGTACCAGAAGTAGGGTATTGCTGTGACAGACATAACCATGTTTTGGAGAGGATTGTGGAAGGACTTTGGCTAGAAGAGCCAGTGAGTGTTAAGAGTTCTGGGAGATGTTCTATGGAATTTGGAAGATAAGCATTTTAAGAGCAGTGCAGAAGATGGAGGCCTGTCTTGTGAAATTTCAGAGGGAAGATCAAAGACTCTATAAGGGCCACTTGCTATTTTGAATTAAGATCCTGTGGTTCTTGTTAGTTGAGGCTAAAAAATTAAGCTTTGATTAACAAGATATCAGAACTACTAAAGCAAATTTTCCTTTTGCTAGGATACTTGTTGTTGGTCAGCCAGAGCTAAGAAATTAGTGGCAATTAAGAAGAGACCAGCATCACTGAGGTGACTGGCATCGATTATCCCAAGTTTTCTAAGTCTTTGTGCTCTGTGGTCTGTTCCCAGGTCTTACTGCAAACTTGACTAAAAGCAGCTAGAAATAATCCCATGGCAGGGCCCTGGTTAGACATTTCCTTCACCTGGTTAGATGCTATTACCTTTAAATTCCACTCCTGCAGAGTCTCTGGACACGGAGAGTCTTGCAAGATAGACAAAATAGACAAGGTCTTATCAGATTTTAACACAAATGGCTTCTACTCTAAATGCTAACAAACTCTATATTTCCACATGACACATCATGGGTACACGATTTGCTCTCCAGATTCCTGCCAGGATTCCTTTCTTCTGAACATCCACCACAACCACCCGTTTTTCTCTATTTGCATCATATTAGGGCTCCTGTGGTCCCTGTTTCCAAATTTTTCCAAAGTCCTCTCACAAATTACTCCCACCAGCTTCCAAATTATGTCATCAAGAACCCAAGACAGTAATGATGGTACTTCTTGAACTCGTGATCCTCCTGCCTCTGCCTCTTTTAGCAAATTCTACTGGCGTGCGCCACCACAACTGGCATGATCGTACTTCTTGAAGCCAACCTTCTCCAACTTGGTGTGTTTTGTCATAGTCACAGATATCAGAAAAAACATTATGTTTAAGAGGAAAGATGTTGGCTCACAATTTAATAGGTGTCAGTCTATTGTCTCCAGACTCCCCTGGCTACGCAGACACATCATGGAGGAAAGGCATAATGGAATAAGGCTGTTGATCCCATATTAGGCAACAAAGAAGAACAGGCAAGAAAAGGATGTCTTTCAAAGACACAGCCTCAGTGGCCCACCTCCTCAAGCTAAGGACCACTTAGAATACCACCTTCCAAAATTAGAGCCACCAACTAGAGACTAAGCCTTCAGTATGTAATTGAGCACAACATTTGCCTCTTCAAGAAGTTTTAGTCTTTAAGAAATTGAGTCTCCTTACTCTACCATTCATTTATCCTCATTGACTAGCAAACTGGGAAACTTAATATCTCTCCCAGAAGCAGACATTTACAGAGGTATATCCTTTTATTTTGGAAAATATTCTCTCCACTCATGCTTCTATCCATTGGCTGAGCCTTATATTTTGAAATCTATTGGGGTTAGAGTTAAATCTTCCTAAAATTCACAGATTAAAACCCGGTCCCCTAGCACCTTACTGTGCAACCTTATTTAGCAATGGAACTATTGTAGATGTAATTAGTTAAGGTAAAGTCATATTTGAGTAGGGTAGGGCCCAAATTCAGCATGTCTATTTTCTTTATAAAAAGTAAAATATGAATGAAATGATTGACTGATAAATCCACAAGCCAACAAGCTACTACCAGGGACTAGAGGAAATATCTTCCCTCAGAGTCCTCAGAGGAAGCCATTCTCAACATACCTTGATCTCTACTTTCTCATACTTAGGACAATGTACTCCTATTGCATAGGCCACCTACTTTATGATACTTTATTGAGGTATAAAGAAACTCACATAGGGTGTTAAAGATCACAGTGACAGGTATTCCTAACTTCTTATGCTGTACTGAGGAGTGCACACATTTTGAGTATGATGTGGTATTATTTTTTTATCCACATATTCTTTCCATGTAGTATAGAGTGTAATGGACCTACATAGATGCCCACATCTTGATCCTTGCAATGCATAGATATGTGAGATTAGAAGAAAGGGGGAATCAAGTTTGTGATTGAAATTAGGGTTGCTAATTATGCTTGAAGCATAGCAACAATCCAGGATATTCTACATAGAGAACAGGAATGTTGGCCATAAGGCATATAAGACAGTGAGCAGTGAGTGTTGGCCCAGCTTTAATGACTTTGAAGATAGGGAAATGGGGTGATCAGCCAAAGAATGCAATCTCCCTGAAAGTAGAAAAGACAAGGAAATGGATTCTTTCTAGAGCCCCCAGGAAGAATGAAACCCACTAAATTCTTGATTGATCCCAGTGAGACCTATTTTAGTTTTGTCTTTGGAACTGAAAGATAACACATAGATGCTGCTTTTAGTCACTAAACATATGGAAATCGATACATTAAAAGTAGTAAATGAATACACCTCATTTTACAGTAGAGAGATTTTATGACTTATCCGATTAGTAAATGACACAGCCAAAATTGGAAGGCAGGTCCCTAAAACATAACCCCCCTGTTTCTATCTACCATGATAATTTGCAAAATCAAATTCTAATCCCTTTCCACATGACAGCAGTTCAATCACACATTATGTCTGCCTTTAGATTCTCAAAAAAGTAATTTCTTAAGCTAGTCCTCAGATGACAGTTTTCAGGCTCCTAGTTTCCTGCAAAATATGGCACCCAAGTTGAACACAGTGCCAGTCAGGTTCTGATATCATTCTGGGGGTCTTCCATCAGTCTTTTGCCAAAGTCAGAATTATAGCTCAAAATTTAAGCATCACTTTTGAATTTTAAAAAAAAAAAAAAATGAAGTGATAGTTTTCTTCTATTGACAAACTGGCTGT
This sequence comes from Sigmodon hispidus, assembly GCA_004025045.1. Lineage (NCBI taxonomy): Eukaryota > Metazoa > Chordata > Mammalia > Rodentia > Cricetidae > Sigmodon > Sigmodon hispidus. Next base: position 133,782 of record PVIH01000305.1, read on the forward strand.
GAACTTAATGTTGGTACAAAATGAGTCATTTGAGTTGGAACACTAATTTATTTGAGCAGGCTGGTCAATTCGACGTCACTTTAAGAAAAGTGTCATTGCTTTGTCCCTACACAGATAATCTTAAAAGGTCTCAGTGCTTGGCTGTAGCTCTGATAGCTCCAGCTCCTCTCTGCCTCCCAGACCTAAAGGAAGCATGGAATAATGAAGATTACTTGGCTAGCCTGGCCCAACCAGAGACAGAAGCAGTTATTTGAGACAATTTTTATAGGGATGAATACCTTGAATGGGATGCAAGATCAGTGTAATAAAAACTGGGAAGGAACCTTGATTTCAGGTGTGAAATAAGCCCCATGGACAGGAAAAATGACTAGTACTCAGCACACAAGGGTCAAACACTACATTTAGTTAACCAGTCATTAAACACAAGCATTATTAAAAAATAAACCTTATAAGTCTACAGATTAAATTACATCCAAGATGCAGGTAGATCAACTCAAACTCATTACTTCCTAATAAATTTGTTATTTTTCCCTACCCATGAGATTTTGTTTGTTGTGTGTGGCTAAAATATTATAGGATGTCATTACTGTAGATATCTTTCCATCTCCAAGCTCAGGGTCATCATGCTGATAGATGCCAGTCAGTATTTATACCAAGAGATCAGCAAATGCTCTAAATGAGGGCAATCTTCTTATTCCTTGGCTGGTTGTCATGAAATTCCCAGCACACCACTTCCCGGCAGAAGGTCTTCCTACAGTCACCTCTAAATACAACAAACTGGGCAAGCCACTTACCCTAGTGAGAAATTATGTCTCTGGTGTCTTCAGTTCATCCACTAATCCTCAAGCTCAAAGCAAACATTTCTGGAGATCTTCTTTTAAATCTTCTTTCCTAGGCCTTGGAAGACTATATTCACACATTTATAGCTCATCTGTTCCTTTTTCGTTTCAGAGTCAATTTGAATTCTATAATAACACTTGGGATATGCTGTCTCAGAAAGTAGGATTTTAGGAACTAACGGAAATATGGCAATGCTTTTGGTGCGTCTTGGCCTCTAGTGTGTGGAATATGACAAAAATTTTGGGATAGCCCCCTTACTAAATTATCTTTTTGTGTTTGTAATACTCAAATTTGTTAAAGATCTTCTGGAGTTTTTCTTAGACTCCCAATTTCATTAACTTTATAACTTCATAAAACTCTCAGGATTAATGCAGACCCTGTTCAAAATATTTTTTTGAGAAGTTATAGGTTTGTTCCTTTGTTTAGGTAAAATGGTAGAGGGAGAAATGTGTTTAGTTATTAATAATTATGTAGTTCTCATTCTCAAATGTCAAGGGCACTAGGGTGTTATTAGTAAAACACATGCCAAAGAAGGGAGACATGGAGTTCAATCCCTCAAACTAAGAAAAACTTAGATGGTACTGACCAATGAGTCTCCAGAGTTCATCACCCTCAAAAAAGAGTTCAAGGCTCTTTGGTAAAGAGCCCAGCAGAAAGAGCTGAATGCTTCAGCTTGGTGGTGGGATGGAGGAGGAAAGCCAGGAGAGAAGCTGGGTAGATGACTCCATTGGTGAAGAGTCTGCTGTATAAGCATAGAGACTTATGTTCAAATCCCATGTGGAAAAACTGGGCACTATGACTCCCTTCTGTTACTCCACTCCCATCCACACTGGGATGAGAACTGGGCATGCACAGATTCCTGGAACTCATCAGCCAGCTAGCCTAGCCAAATTGACCATCTCCAGACTTAATGAGAGACCCTGCCTCAAAGAAGGCAATAGAAAGCAACTGAAGAAGATATATTATTGTGACACATGAACACAAGCACACACAGGCTAGAGATAAGGGAGGAACAGCACGAGGTTCCTATGAAACATGGAGCCAAGAAACCTATGAAACTTGAAATTCAGGTTTGTAGGAAGACAAGCATTTAATACTGCTAACATTCACTGCATGTCTGTGTTATGCCAGGAACTATGTTAAGCACTAAGTGTTTTGCATATATTATCTTTTCATACATTATCTCACCAATTATCCTAGGTAAATGGGCCAGATGAGTGATTTGTATTCTTAAAGTATTCTACATACTTCCAAGAAAGAGATTTAAACAGTCTGGTAAATAATCACAAAAGATCTTTAAAAAAAATTCCAGTTTTGCTTTGTGACTTACAGATGGCCTCCAGCTCTGAGTTTTTCTGCCTCAGCCTCCAAGTGTTGCGATTATAGGTTGTGACCACCATTCCCAGCCTCAATTTACTTTTCTAAAGATCAGAGGAAACCCTTCCAGGCAATTAAAATGGAGTTTATTAATTATAGCATGTAAGAAGACATCCTTGACCAAGTCTACTAGTAACTTCAAAAAGGAAGTTAGGGAAGGGTGTTCATGGGAACTGAAATGTTGTGAGACATTTTTAATGCAAATAACTTAAAGGAACTGAGAAAAGTTCATGATAGAATAGTATGAGAATTGATGAAGCTATTAGGAGAGGATCATAAGGTCTTTTTTTTTTTTTTTTTTGAGAAAGCAAGCATGAAACCAAGCATGGCATAGAATTATAAGTAGAAAATGCAACCCCATGATGAAATAGTATTGAGGCTGACTGTCCTAGAGAATTAAGGAGTGGCCAATTTACTCATGACACTGTTTCTCTATCCATTGGGTTTCTTGACATGAGGATAGGCATATGTGATTATGAGGCTTTGTAACTGTCGGCTTTTAACTACTCATTTGTGTCCTTTACGTACTATCACAGCAAAAACTGAACAGGGATTGTGACATGAGTCTTGAAAGATTAAACCATGACCCTTCTATTGAAAGGGGATCAGTATATACCACCTCAAAAGTTGCCAGTCGGACATAAGAATTATTTTGAGCTCAATACAACTGATGAACAACAGACAAGCAATGTCTCTACTGTCTCTCAAACCAAAGAAGTCCATAGTTTACCAATCCTAAGAGCTTAGCCCTTGTCTTTCCTCTTCTCATTTCATGATACCTAAGCTCCAATGTCCAATGGCTCCTTTGTACTTTCCATTTTTCTTACATAGCTCCTTTTCTTTTCATTTGGAGGCCTCTGTGTGTATATATACCGCTTCTCTTATTAATATTACTCTTGTCACTAATATGACAGAGGTACAGAATTGTTTCTCTTCCCCTACACTAAGTCTACACAAGTAGTCCATACAAAGTCAAATGCATTATGGATATCTTCAATTAGGGTTTAATTTTGACAAGAGCACACATAGTTTCCAAACTAAACTTAGATTGAGTGTGAGTGGAGGGGTCCTCACAATGTTTTCAAGAACATGCATTGAGTAATATTGCGTTTGTCTGCCCTGCTGATCCTTCCCAATCCAGTTAGGAGATAGTATCAGGAAGGATGAGGAATGTTATGAGATGTTTCTTGGTGAGAAGACAAAGGTGACAGATGTGTGTTGGGATAGGAGGAGTATCTCCAGGTTATCAGGGCTGTTCATCACCTGAGTAGCTTGTTGCCCTGGAGGGGGAGGTGACAAGACAGTGGCTTACTATGACACTCAATATGAAAGGCATTCACAAAGATGCCCTACAGTATTAGAAGAAACCTTACCATGTGAAGTGAAGGGTGTTAGGGCTAAAACCCAGGACAAATGGCTGGGGGGCCTGTTTAGCATATTAAGGCAGAACAGAACTGGCAGCCAGTTTCTCCCAGCATCCTTCAGTTCTATCTGTTGCAGGGTATGGCTGGAATTCTTTGCCTCTCCCCTTATCTTCTGCAGCTTAGGGACTGGGCTGCTCTTTCCTATATAATCCAGCCATTTTATTGCACCAGGCTTTTTTCACCTTCTGGTGTACCTATTGCTTTCTTGGCCTGCCCCTCTTGGACAGTGGCTTCTCCTTTGCTCTGTCTCCCTTCTCTTCTCACATGGCCCTTCTCAGTCTGGTTATGTTCACTTTGGACATTCCCAGATGTCTATGCCTCTACTCTCTCTTTTATCTGCAATAAGCTTTCTCCTCCACCATACCTAGGAGCACTCATGCCTTTTCCTTTTTTATTTCTTTTTGTTTATTAATTTTTTTGTTCAAAAGGTCAAATGGATGAGGAGGTCCACGGATGTCACTCATAAGGACCTTTGTAGTTCACTCATTTTGTCTGCTTACATTCCTTTCCCATTCAGCTTGTAGCTAGCATGATTCTTTCCCCAGTACTTCTCCTGGCTACATTCTTTAAGGCTCCTTTATCAAGGCTTCTTTCCCTGGAGGCTTCTGGCAGTTCAATCTGTAAAAGTGTTAGTTTATTCTGAGGGTGCTTTCAGAAATTTTAGTGAGGTGTTAAAGACCCAGCAACAGGGCTATTTCCAACCCTAATTTCAATCTCCGCTTATATGTTAGATTTCTTATTTCTGGCTGCAGGCTGTTCACAGAAAGGGAGGTAAGAGTCGAGGTCACACATGCTCCATTCTGCTCTCAGAAGTTCCCCAGAGGTACAGAAGCCCTTTCTCCCAGTCTCCAGTGACATCTCTTACAAATCTCTTTATGCCGATCCAGAAAACAACCAAGAGTTGCCTGCCTTTCCTCTAGGATGCCTGTCAAAAGAACTGCTGTGTCCTTATCAAAAGTTCCCTGCCAGAGCCATTCTTCACCACCTGCCTCTTATGCTTATCCCACTGTAATTCAATGCACCAACACACTGATTGGACAATTTAAGGTAATTTAGAATTGTAGCTAGGCTCCTTCCTGATTCTGGAGTTGAAAAAGACAAGAAATGTTCTGTGTTGTTTTAAATTGCCAAATTCTAAGGTAGTTTGATGGTGAACAGTGAGTGGGGTTTTTGTTGTTGTTTTTTATTTATGTATTTATTTTTTGCTGTTTATTTTTTAAAGATTTTGTATTTAAACAAATACAAAATATTTGTTCATTTTTCATTACATTTTTTTTTTCTGATTTTTGTTTGTTTGTTGAAACAGGGTTTCTCTGTGTAGCCAGGCTAGTTCTGGGACAGGTTGGTTTGAACTCAAAGAGATTCACCTGCTTTTGTCTCCCAAGTGCTGGGATATGCTACCACATTCCACATACTATTAAAGGCATGTGCCATCATAGCCAGGCTATAAATTTTCATTTAAAGGCTAACATCAATATCTATTTGTCATTCTCTAATTTACATTTCCAGGGATAGCTTTGTCCCAGACTCTGTGCTAAGAGACTGACTAACTCTCTACGTTCTGAAGAATGTGGAGTAGTGCTTGACAAAGAACTCTCAAATAAATAAAGAACATATTGACAGTTAGCTGGGAGTTAATTCTCATTATTGTAGTGATGGGCCAGAAGATCAGTGAGATACATTTCTAGTCTCAAAAGATGAGATGAGGTGGTAAGAAAGCATCATGTAGCATATGATAAATTATTAACATAATAGAGGTGCATACAAATTTTATGGCATATAGGAGGAGCAAGTGGTTAATTCTTGATAGTAGGAATAATGGAAGAAGCATGGCTTGAAGGCAGAATTAAATTTATAATGGTGGAAAAGCACATAGGAGGCAACATGTATGAAGGACACACATCTGGGGAGTCATCATTCATTCATCCACTCATCCATCCATCAATTCATAAATACAGAATGAATGAACAGAGAATCTGCCAACACTGTCCTACTTTCATGAATCCTCAATCAACTCGGCAAGGTAAAATTAAACAGATAGTAAGCAAATGTAAACATCAATAGATACTAGAAAGAAAAAATGCAGAACAAAAGAAAGCTGGATGGTAAGTCCACTTGCATGAATGATTATAAAATGCTACTGGGAGGAGTCAATATTTTAGCTAGAACTGATAGATGAGAAAAATCAGATATGCAAATACAATGAGAAATCAGGTTTAAATCATGGGATGGGACAACAGGCCCTGAGAAACAGGCTGTTCTTGTACTTTAGGGCATACGGTATAAATGTTAGGATATCAGAAGGAAGGTTGTAACATGCTCTGTATATTTCAGGACAAGCTATCCAAGGCTGATGATTAGTCTTCAACTTGCCTAATAATGTTTGTCACACTATTTCTTTTCATTTTTTTAAAACTAGAAACAGAGACCTAAGCATGTATCAGAGATATTTCCATACAGGAAGGTAAGTAAAGGCCAGACCCAAAAGTGCAGCAAGAAATAATAGACTGGAAATCACAGATGAGATCACAAATAAAGCCAGGGAATGGATGAGACCAGAGAAAGACCACAGAGATAATATGCATCTAACATCAAGTGGCTAATAGTCTATGTATACATTACTATGCACCCAACAATAGGTCAGCAAATGTTTGGTTATGCTCTACAGCCCACTGTGACAAGGACATGTTAATCTGTCCATAAAGACTTCCTCAAGATCATATCCACATCATCCCTCTCACACACTTGACTTTCAATTTCTCATGGTTCATCAGGGCCCAGACTTCCTCTCACTGTACTTTCATGGCCCCTCAAGTATTATTTCAGCCATAGAAATTACAAATGGAGTAATTACTTATGTGTGTCTTACTCTTCTCATTTCAGTGACAAAAAAAGCATCTTGTGGGAGGGAAAGGTGGGCTTACTTTGGCTTACAGCTCTAGAGGGCATGGTCTACCATAGTGGAGAAGGCATAATGAGAGGCACCTGAAGATGTGCTGGTCACATTGTAGCAATAGTCAGAAGTTGGAGAGATGAATGCTGTACTCATCCCTTTTATTCAATCTGAGACCCTAGTCCCTGAAATGGTGCCGCTCACACTTAAGATCAACCTCAACCAACAACCTAATCCCACTTCAACCAACCTAATCTAGAAATTCTCCTAGATGATTGTAGATCCTGTGAAGTTGACAGCTGACATTAATCACCACAGAGTGTTATTGCTACTGGAGGTCTACTTGGGTGCGTCAACCTATAAATAAGCTCAGCTCCCCATGCCAGTCTCAGAAATCACTGCCTGGATTCTACCAGTCTTGCTTTTGCTGATGTATATAGAGTACAAAATATCTCACTCAGGGGCTGTGTACCCCCTCATCCCATTTCCCCACACCCCTGCCACCAGCCACCCTAAAATTAGAGCAGAATCAAGTCTAGTAACTGCCACTCACTAAATGGAACACGTGTCCATAGGTGATTCATGTCCTGTACTATGACTCATAGATTGTGTAGAGCTGGGCAAAGTGGAAACAATGTTCAGCTTCAGATGGGGAGAATTGTATGTCCTGCCCTCAGCAGTGACTTTGAAACACTAGACACCTTTACTTGCTGTGAGCAAGAACTGGCATTTAATTAGGCACATTCTGTGACATCAACATGTATTTTCCTTGCTTTGACTTCATCTCGTTAACTCTCCCTGCCTCTCAAAGACCATGAACGATAGAACTCTTGGAGGTTATATTTCTGACCTTTAATTATCACTGACTTTTACAAGAAGAAAAGCATTTCTCTCACACTTCAAACACCTCCAATTCCTCCACAGACTCAGGGTGGTCTTATTTGAATTTATCATCACTTCTAAATGTGGTTTGGAAGTTCAGATCCTAATTGGTTCTTTTCTATCTGTCATGTGATGCTTGGAGAATGGCATTTATCAAACACATTAGCAGTGGTTTTGGAGACAGAGGGGAAAAAAACCCTTTGTAAGCATTATCCTGGGTGAGAGACTTGCTAATGAGACACAAATATGGTTTATATATTCCAAACATTTTGGACTTAGGTAGAAATGTTGCCTCTTTTAGAAGATGCATTAATCATGCAGAAGTACCTCAGTCATTTGCAATGTTCTACGAAGAATAAACAGAGAGGATGGTACTCTCTGGATTTCATGTCTAAGGAAAAAAAAAAGAATCTCAGTAATTGCTCTTCATCAAAGAGACCTCTTAATAATTCTGGAAATTGCCTACTGTAGTGAGACAGAACTTTTCAATAACATCAATGCATTAATACTGAACAAAGTAGGGAATTTAGGAGTATATGTTCTTTTAAAAATAGATTTCAGAGGTGATTTTTTTTAAAGTTAGAGTTCTAGAAATAAAACTAGCTAATGATAGAACCTTAAAAAGGGACAAAACTCAGTCCTGGCCTTTTACATTGGTAGGGACTAAGCAAGGAGAATCAGAGGACCGAAGGCACAGAATTTTATGGACAAAAAAAAAATCTGTTTTGAGACCATTTTTTCATTTTTACTGAAATCATAACGTACTGCTACCCACCAAGAACAGCAACCATCAACGTTTATGGTTAGTGTTTATCCACAAGGCTATCTGTGCACTGTGTCTTGCAATCTCATTTAATTCCCACTAATAATCCAGTGTCAGCACCATTTCATAACTGAGATGTCTGTAGAAACAGGCAAACCTGCCCAAGACCACACACCAGCAACAGAGAGAAAATAGATGCCAAGTTCGGAATCCCCCCTTCCATTTCACCTCTTAAAGAATAACTCCCAAGAGGTGACATTAATATCAACCCATATTCATTTCTGAAATAGAATACTTCTGATTCCTTTCTTATCTCCTACAGTATTATAAATCTCCACATCCTAAAGCTGGGTGAGGCAGTGGATGCCTGTTATCATAACGTCAGGAAGGTGAAGGCAGAAGCATCACAAGTTTGTGGTCAGCCTCAGCTACATAGCAATTGTGAGGATAGCCTGAGCTACACAAGATACCCAACATCAAAACAAAATTTGAAAACAACACTAAACAAACATACCAATGCATTTCCCCACAATCAAGACTACATACATTATTTTCCTATGATTAGGATGTAGTCTGATGACATTGCTTTTTTGTTTGTTTTGCGTCTCTGCTTTGTCTTTTCAGTCAATTTAATTAGCATATAAGACACTAGATGCCATTATGACATTTTCAAATTGTGGTTTAGTAGCCCCTCATCTCCTCTCTCCTGACCCCTGTTATCCCTAACCCTTTCCTCCTTCCTCTTCCTTATGCCTTTTGACCACTACCCCACTGTTCCTTAGCATCTCTTTTTATGCTCTTGGTCTCCTTTCTAGGTGTTTAGGCTTTCTCCACACTTGCACCACTTCTATATAAAGTCCCATTTCCTGGCTCATGAATACCACAGTAAGTGGCAGGTTATGAAGGACTCTGGATGTCAAGCAACCTCGCCAGCAAGGAAGACGCAACACCGGATCCTTCTCTTTGCAGTTTATTTGGGCCTTTCAGATATCTTCTTGTCTTTCACTCACTCACTCTCACTCTCAGACGGATGACGAACAACGAACGACCCCGGGGGGAAGTCCGTTCGTGGCTAAATACCCTCTGGGTCTCCAATCCTGGTAAGCCACGTGGACATTGCCCATAGGTCCTAGGACGCAGAAGCAAGCCACCATCCTTGCCTACAGCCAATAAGGAGTTGTTCACTCCCGAGAGCACTCACCTTCAGAAAAGGTGGAAGACAGAAACCAGCACCGCCTTTAGGGCATGGTACAACACAGCTCTCCACATCTGGTTATAGATATTCTTATTTTTAAAAAATGCCTATAAATCACATTGTATATATCCTTTATGCATCCCAACTCTGCTGGCTATCCCAAGGAAACCCAATCCCTTCCCCTTCTAAGTATCTTACTCTGGCAAAAGAATTAAGTATCTCTTTTTTCCTCTCCATACCTTTTTTTTTTAAATACTGATTAAATTGATTTTAATCATTCAATGAATCCAAGCAAGGTAGTTTAATTAACTTTAATTTTAGGAGGATGAAATAACAGAAAGAATCTCTGATGGCCAATCATAGGCACTATGAAAAATAGTGCATGAGAAAAGATAAACACAAAGACAGAGCTTTTGTAGAGTCTCTGCCTGTGCCTGAAATTCAACTGCTTCTGTATTCCAACAAGAAAAGATGTGACTCCTACTCAGTCTTTCTCAAACCCCTCACTCAGTATTTCTGATTAGACTTTGGGAGTCAGAGGGAGAGTGTTTCATTTCTACTGAAATCCATTTTCCAAGATGGCTGCCACTAAACCGAAGTGCAGAGCCACAGGCCACATATAGTGGCTCCTGGCTGAAGAAGAATTAAGAGTATTTGTGTCTTAGTTGCTTTCAAATGAAATAAGTGAAAGGATATGTACTTATATTTGGTTTTCTAAAATATTTATTACATTTAGTTTTTTAGTCTGTGTGTTGTTGGGAGTTTCTGGTCCAGCGTAGCTCTGAGATCTGGACCCACAGTCCCAAATAACCACACAAAGTCTTATATTAATTACGTGCTATTTGGCTTATGGCTCAGGCATATTACTTGATAACTCTTAAACTAACCCATGATTAGTACATTTCCTCAGAGCATTTTCATCTTCTTTCCTCTGCATCTGCCTGGCATCTCTGCTCTGCTCTTCCTCTTCCCAGAGTTTTCTTTCTAGTAGCCCTATCCATACTTCCTGTCTGCCTTCTAGCCAATCAGTGTAGGAGCTAGTAGGAGGGACAAATATTTACAATGTACAAGAGCATAATCCCACTGTGTGTGTGTGTGTGTGTGTGTGTGTGTGTGTGTGTGTGTGTATGTGTAGGAGGGTGATCAACTTATGGCAGTAGATTCTCGTTTCACCATGTGGCCCTAAGGGATAAACTCAGATTGTCAGGCTTGCCAGGAAGTGCCTTTGACCTGCTGCACCATCTCTGTAACCCTCTACTATGGTTTTAATAAAATTATAGCCATAATGTTGTGACCACCTTAAAATGCTACTACCACTACCCAAATATGAAATAAGATGTTGTGAATGTATCTCAGGTGTTGATAGTGACACACACATACATACACAAACACATACACACACATAAACATACACTAAGAGAATGAAATATATATATATATATATATATATATATATATATATATATAGAGAGAGAGAGAGAGAGAGAGAGAGAGAGAGAGAGAAAAGACTTTCCAGGGATAGAGCAGACTTCCAAGTAGGTCGAGATATGGTTTCACTAGCTTAGCTTTTATTGTTCGTTAGGTTAGACTTGGGTGAGAATTATTACAGTCAGGCCAGGGGTATATGTGATTTCAGCTTTCTACTGGGGCTAATAGAAGAGCTCCTGGCCTCCCAAGAGCTTGTTAGGCAAATATGGGCCTGAAGGTAAACTGAGGCATGTAAGGTTTGAAGGTATTTATCAACTACACATCAAGAGTTGAGTCTGAGTTATTACAGTGAAGTGAACTATTATATGCCTGGCCTGGAAAAGCCTCCTTAATTCTGGGCCCCAGAAGATGAGTGGCAAATAACCTGGAATGTCCCTCAAGTTTTCAGTTGCATGGATTATGATGGCAAAAATTTCCTAAGATTTAAAATAGGGGTCATGGTAACAATAGACTAAAGCATTTCTCCTGGAGAGATCAGTAATGTAATCAGGAAAACCTTGCTTCCTGTCCCGCCTACTCCACAGGTTCATCTGTCCATCTCTTTTCACTTCCTTTAGTATTAATTCCCCTCCTCTATTTTAGTAATAGAGCCCCCACCCCTTGAAGCCTTTAGAGGGTTTGTGTCTAGCTGCAATTAACAGCCTAAAGGATCCCTGAAAGCTGTGCATTAAATATTGAGAAACTGGGCTGTAGGTAAAATGTCTGCACAGGCAATAGTTTTATCCCAACATCCTTTCTTTTCCAAGCTATAAGATACACATGCTTCTTTGAGACAGTATCGATTATAATGGACACACAGGTAGACAAATCCCAAACAGCTTGCCTACCCACTTTCTACCTATCAACTACTATTTCTGGACTGCTGTAGAAGAGATAAACTTGCATCATACATAAATCATCCTATTTGGGGGTTTGTGCTATAGCAGATCATCCCAATTTATGCAATAAAAGAGAGAAATGAAAATATTAAGAACTCAAGCTTATCTGTTATGAACCCTTTTTTTATGTTGAACCTTTGGATTTTACTTTTAATAAATAAGAAGCCTCAAATTGAACTGGATGTAAACAAGACCTAAAAACCACATGTGACTTTCATAGATTCAGTGTGCTTATCCTCTGTTCCAAAAATCAACCTACAGTATACAGCTGCAAATATATTCTTTGAGCCTAAATAGACATAAATCACAAGTATCAAATTGACAAATGAAAACTCAGGTTGATTAGCATGTTGATTTCCTTTTATTCCAACACAGACATATGTCTATGGGCTTGTAAGGTTTATGTGTTCTCTATAATCAGTTAATCATAGATAATTGGATGAGGATAAAACATCTCTCTCCGTGTGATGCCAAGATGATGATTTTCTCTGATTCCTGGTTCCGTGGTACCCGGTGCTTCAGAATAGTCCTGTGTTGCTAAGACAACAGAGATACTGCAACAGAAAACTGGGATTGAAGTCAAGGCACAGAAGCAGCCTCAAAGGATGTCATAAATAGTGTATGCCAGGCTTTATTCACAGTGAAACCTATAACACCTGAATTAAGAAAAAAAAAAAAAAAAAAAGGACTGTATTCTTCCTATCTTCTTCCAGAAGAAGACTCGGGTACTTTTGACAGTTTCCACTCTGAAGTTAAGAGGACAGTGATGTGTGAACAGTGAGGGAGGGACTCATCAGTTAGTGTGCAAAATCCTGCAGAGATAACCAAGGTGAGCCTGTCCTTAAGTTTCAACATTATTCTAAGGGCAGTGTGTCTGCAGAATGAGAAGAAAACCAAGGCCAAGACTTTGCCCTCAGTTGTACCTGCACATCTTATTTGAATGAATGCTCGATTATGGGTGGCAAACAGGGGTCAGTCTGATATCTGCTGAGATTCATGGTTGCTGTTCAGAATTCCAGTCTACAAACAGATACAAAGGTGATGGTTTCTGATGTACTTTTTTTCTTTTCTTTTCTTTTTTTAAAATGAGACGGGGTGTCACCATGTACCTCTGGCTGTCCTGGAACTCACTATGTAGACCAGGATGGCCTTGAACTGCAAAGAGATCCATGTGTGCCACCCCTGTCTGGCTTTGTTATACTTTGGAAGGTACAGAAAGTACAGTAGCAATGGGATGAGTCAGGTTGCACCCCCGGCTCTGTCTAAGCAAACTGAACACTTCAGCCATCACCCAGCCTTAACAGCAGATCATCAATCCAAGAAAAATAAAATGCTTGAACTGACTTTGCTTTTGGTCATGAAAGGATAAAGAAAAAAGATGAAAAGGAAAATGTCATTTAACTATAAACTGAAGAGTGTCATGTATATTCTACTTCACAGAAATAAAAGTCTGCCAGAAAGAACAAGAAATGGAACAATGAAGCTGGGAACATGACTCAATGGTCCAGAGCTTGTCTTGCATGTGCAAGGCCTTTGCCTCGATTCCTAGCACTTCAAATAAATGAGGAAATAGCATGAACAGATAAATAAGAACTCTGTCCCCAGAACTTAGACAGGGCTTCTTCGGAATCATATCCCTCTCTCACAGGGTCATATGGCCAAAAATAATGGCCACACAAAGGCAGGCAGTGGAGGATGTTTGCTCAGTCTTTGAAGAAAAACAAAAGCAAAAACAAAAAACCCAGAGTATCCAGAGGTGGAGTTACCACTGTAAAATTACTTTTTCAAGTAGGAGTCAAATACTATTTACTCATGAAAACTGGTGGTCATGTCCTAAGAACAATAGCTCTGAAGATCTGAATGATAAGTTTAATCTAACAGAATCAAGTAAAAGCCACTAGAAGACCCCCTTTTAATACCCTGGTGATCTAAGCATAAAAAAGAAAATAGAAAAGAACACAGAACACTGTATTTTAATATTTGTAAGTAGCATAAATCATAATGGTTTGTATACTACACTATACAAATAAGAATACTGTTACTTCCCAAAATAAGAGCTTGACCCTTTAGCCATTGCTACAGCGTGTGGAATACAGGCGGTGAGTTTCCAAGTCTTCCAACTGTGCCTGTTTCTGCTGCCACTGAAGAAGGAACCTCGTGGAGGACTGTGTGGCCCCTTTCCATCTCCTGTACCACCAAATGTGGGCTCTGCAGGGCAGGCGAGTGCTGACGGGGCAGCCTCTGTGCTTGGCTTCCCTCAATCCTCCTCCCCACGTTAGGAGAACTTGCGCTTCTTCATGGCTTCTGCCTTGACCGCCAGGCTCTTGGCACAGATGGTCAGAACCACAATGAGAACGCCCACCACAAATGTCACCACTGGCCAGAGGAAGCAGTGCAAGAGGACAATCTCATCATGCGTGCGGTGTAGGAGAACGTCCTCTGGTCTGCAAGAGAGTGGAGGATGGGAAAGAAAGAGCAGTCAGACACTCATTGCTGCAACAAAAACTCTACAACCTGCATACAAACTCACTTTCCAGCCCAAGGGGATAATCACCCTTGAAAGTGAAGACTCTGATTAGAGACAACGTACTTACTGCTTCAAACCCATTTCCAAAAGCTGTGAGCCCTTGAATCAAGCAATTGGTGCAAATTTGCATATTGCTTATTATATCATTTGCATGCTGCAAAAATGTCAAAGGTATTAGCATCACTTTGCTATCATTTTCCTCTACCCCTAATTGCTTCTTCTTTCTTCCTTTCTTTTAACCTTGCTGGTCAATGGGCATAGATGAAGCTAAATGTTACAGATGGGTGGGTCTTCTTCAACAAACCTAAACTCACTCCATCTGGGCATTTAGATGGATCCCAAGTGATTTTAATTTGAGAGGAGGAAATTAACTCTGTTCAAGTTAGGGTGACAGAAGGTATACAGCCCACAGGCATGTATAACCTGCACTGTTGGCCATATGCACCTCAAGATAACCATGAATGCAGACCAACACACTGTCAGAACATCAAAAGGCTGGCACCCCTGGTAGTTCTTAGGTCAACTGAGCTTTGCTATATGAACCAAAGGTTTTTATTAACCAAATAAAAGAATAAGCAGGCCAGGGGTGAACTAAATGCATCTTCTATGTTTCTGTATGAAACTTATCATCCATTTGAGTGCTGCCTGCTCTCATAGATCTTACAAAGTCACAGTAATAGATTTCTCCCCTCAATGTGAACACTGTTTCAGTTCCTACATTTGTCTCTGAAAGAAAGTAAAGATGAGACATGTTTCACAAGCCATGCTCTCTCTCACTACTGACAATTAGGCAGATGTCTGAGCATTCAGTTTTCATATAAGAGGCATATATTTTATAAAATATTTGCATTTCAACCACAGGATTATACTATTGCAAGATATGTACCTATACTTCCTCCAGAAAAAGGTTGCAAAATAAATTGTCCCACTATCCCCAAGAACATCAAAGGCTTCAGAGCCCAAGGACAGTGCCTTTAACAGGGAACATATTCCTGGGAGCTTTCATTAGTACTAGATTCTACTTCCCAGAAAGCTGATAAAGGACACTGGTTATTCCTCTTTTCTGTATAGGCCATACAGCCTCACCAGAAGCAGCTGTGCAGACTAGATTTGAAATGACAGAAAATCCTTGTGCTTTTCTTCTTGATGCATAATTTCAATTTTTGCACATAAGATGAGATTCTAATTGTCATATCAATGAAAATATATATTACAATGAATGCAGAATCATTATAGCAATGAGGTCCAAGTCACCCTCAGCTTGCAGAAATCACTCCAATTATTCCCATTGCAACCCATTTTCTTCAAGATCTGGGTTGCCATTCATTTAAGTTCAATTAAGGTGTCCTACTCCGCCCCCCAGCCATAAAGTGCAACCAGGCTGTAATTTTGTCGTGGTCTGTCATTCCATATGCATTTGTTATAAAATTCATAACTTTTTACTGCTGCTGAGGAGCCTCATTGTGTTGCAGTCATATTATCCATGTAAACTTTAAAGAAACTTTATGTTGGAGTCCAAAGGAGTAGAGGCCAAGTCCCCCAAATAAGTGATACACACAAGAGTCAGAGGCATTTCAAGTCCTTGGAGTCTGCACCTGCTACCACTGCCAAGGCACTCTTCACAGATACAGGTGACCACAGCTGGTAGATGACCCTACCTAAGTGTACAAGAGAAAATCCAACCATCTCCCAGAATGCTCTTTCTGGAAAACACTATTCTATGCCTTTATAGCCATTGATACAAAGAGGAGTTCTAGCCAGGCAATCATGGCACACACCTTTAATCCCAGCACTCAGGAGACAGAGGCAAGTGGATCTCCATGAGTTTGAGGTCAACCTGGTCTATAGAGTGAGTTCCAGGACAGCCAGGGCCACAAGAGAAAAAACAAAACCAATCAACCAACCAACCAAACAAACAAATAGAAAAGAGACATTCTACATGCTTCATTAAAAGGATCAGATACACAGCAACATGAATATACTTGATATCAAGGAAAAACAAAGAAAAAAAGAAGAAAGGGGTTTTGAATTTTTATTTCTATAGTAACTACATGTGTCATTTGCATAAGTAATGTGTCTTAGTAACTAATTTTCTGGTAAAATGCTTCTGTGTAGATCCTGTTTGGTATTCTTTCTCCAGTCATTATTTACTGAATGTCTTTATCACAATACTGAACAAATGAGCCAGTAAAATAGCTCCTACAAGAGACGCCGGAACTGCCACACATATACAAACCATCTGAAGAGCTCATGTTGGAGAAAATGTGAAGGAAATGGGCAAGAGAGAGGAAGCAACCGGAAACTGGTGGATCTGGAAACTTGTCTTCCACAGAAACTTTCTAGAATTCTATCTTCTCATTCCTGGACAACACTTACGTTTTAAAAGCTTTAAGCAACAGAATAAAATGAGTCATTTGAGCTGGATCTGAACGGTTTCAACAAATTCTTCTTTGGCATAGAAAAAAATTATCATACACATTTCCTTAAAATCCACGCATGTCTGTTTCTACTTTAGACAGCTGTGAGATGCTCCACAATCTCCTAGGATAGGAAAAACTCATTTCTCAAGCCACTACTCACTCTGTTATGATTCACTGAGATCGCCTTTTAATTTCTTCTTCCGGCCTAAGTTTCTCACATGTCAGCTGGGCTTACAGTACTTTAATTGAATGTACTCCCCTGCCTGAGGTATCTATTTCCTCTGGGTTGGTTGACCAAAAACTATTTGGTGTAGAATTCACTTTTCCCCCCATGGTTATATGGTGGAAATGAAGAGGAACTCTTAAAAATGAAGTAAAAAAAAGCCAGACATAATTACTCTCTACCTGAGGGTCCTTTTGGAGGGTGTGTGAATTGTAACTTAGTGAGGAAAGTGTAAGCATCCCAAAAGAGGAGTAAATATAAGGGGTAGCCTTGGGAAAGGCTGGAGTGCAGTTTTGAAAGAACATTATGATAGTGATGACTGTTGTAGGCTCACAGCTTTTTAGTAAATTCAGCATTTACTAAACACATGCTACCTGGTTGGTACTATGGCAAAGCATTTCATCTTATTGTATCCCCAAAATAACTGTGTTAGAAAATGTTTAAAGGAAGAGATGGAAGGTATTTGTTTAAGCTCACACAATTTAAAGTGACAGCATAATAATCTGAAAGTGTGTCTGTATGATCTTTTTAAGCTGTGTTATTTATTTACCTGTAAGCTTTTCTCATGAAATTCAAGTGGTATTCAATCCTTCATGCAGCTTTCTTAGAATCTGAAGTTGTGGGATCTAGAAGTTTTGTAGAATATATGATTCTACATAGCATGTATACTGCTTGTGAGTGTTTTACTATATACCCTCACAGGAAAATACAGAGGTCTAGAATAGGGCCAGAGGGTAAGAGTTGGAAATTCAGACCACCATGTGGAATTCTCCATAGAAGGTCTTTGGTTCTCATAGGTGATGAGGTGCTTCCCAGGCCAGCCTCAGTCCAATCAAATGGGATGAAAAACACAAAGATTTGGGATACATCATCTAAAATACAGAACATTTATTTCCTTTGACTTTGTCTCATCAACCTTATAGTCCACAATGCTTCTTCAGTTGGCCGGGTGTGTATATAGGAATGGTGACTTTAAAAAATAAATAAAATAAGAAATTTCTTAAACGTAATCTGTTCTCATCAAATCTCATCAAGGAGAGGGAACATGTTTCAGTTGGCAAAGCTTTACTGTGGTTAAGTGTGAGGAACCCTGGAGATGGCAGAGAGTTCCCGTAAACTGTAGACATTTGAGGTTAAGCAAACAAGACTAACTCCTTCTAGAAATTTCCCTCATCTGCATAACCAGAGCTTCGGGGATACGAGGCTACCATGCATTTCTTCTCTGAGGGTCCCAGTCTTCACAGCTCA
Source organism: Sigmodon hispidus (assembly GCA_004025045.1). Lineage (NCBI taxonomy): Eukaryota > Metazoa > Chordata > Mammalia > Rodentia > Cricetidae > Sigmodon > Sigmodon hispidus. The sequence continues at coordinate 151,940 of PVIH01000305.1, forward strand.
CTCAAGCTTGCAGAGGCAAACGCTGTCACGACCTTCTCCTCCTATCACTACTAAGCACACACGCCCCAAATCTAACCACTTCTTTTATTTGAGATCTTATGCATAAAACATATTTAACAACTACAACAAAGTACTTGAGAAAATTCATTCGTGGAGAAGAAAGGGTTGTTTGGGCCTGTGGTGAGGCTTCATGTCACGCTGGATCACGTAATGTGACTACTCTCTTCATCAACAGGAAAAGACAGACGAGAGTCCCACAACCCTCTTCTGTGCTCACGGCCTCAGTGGCCTAAAGACCATCTTGTGGAATTTTATTTTAACTATGTACAGATGTGTTACATTTGTTTCCGCTGCTTTTAACTAAGTAAAGATGTGTTGCTGTTTCACCTTGCCTGCCTAAGGCACCTGACTAGTCCAATAAAACGCTGAATGGCTGCCTAGGGTAAATCTAGGTTAGAGAGAAAAACAGAATGAGGGAAGAAGACATGTCTGGGGACAGACCTGGAGACAAAATAAGATAGACTTGGAAAGAAAGAAAGAAAAAAAGGAAGGTAAAAGCCCCAAAGCAAAATGTAGATACAATGGAACAGATTAAAATAAGAAATAAATTAAGGCCAAGCATTCAAAACTAATAAGTCTCCATGTCATGATTTGAGAGCTAGTTAGTGGCTCAAAAAAGAAATCCTGGTACACTTGATAGGTTCCACCCTTCAAAAGTAACAATATCTTCCAATACAGGAGCCATGTGGGTCATTCAGAACCCAAACAATAGCAGAGTATTATTGAATACTTTGGCTTTTAGCAATATCATAGTCTGTGGACCTTCTGGAAGGAGACTGGATTAAAGCATACTCCATGAAAATACCAGTTTTGATCTATTGATTAATAATTTAAAAAATAATCTTTGAAGTTTTCTATTAAAAGACACTAAATATTGGCCAATAGAAATGCTGGGAACCAGAAGTACATAGCTTAGTTGTACAATGAATACTTAAGATGCACAAGGCCATGGCTTTGTTCTCTAGCAAATAAGAGAGAAGTTGAATTTGATTTTGGTATAAAGGAACCATCCTTGTTGAGAGTAATCAACTAATATATCTACTTGCTGAGGAAGGAAGGAATCCTATGACCTTGCCAAGAAGGTAGCAAAAGTGTGTTTGTTTTCCCACGAGGATGCAGGAAAGCACTTGTACAGCTCATTGCCAGCAGTGGGGTGGAGGAACAAGCCACACGGGTCCTTTGTAGTGAGTGCTTGTTGCATGAAACTTCTCCACTGCTGGGACACACTTGGAACCCTGGGGTAGTATAAAGTTAGATTAAACTGAAGACATTTGAGACTAAACAGACAAGGCAAACTCCTTCTAGAAATCTCCCTCATCTGCATAACCACGCAACTTCTGGGAGGCTACCATAAATTTTCCTTTCAGAGAGTTCCAGTCTTCACAGAAGATCACTCATGCTTGCAGAGGCAAACACTGTCACAAACTTCTCCTAAAAGTCAATTTGTCTGTCACGGGAGCCTTTTCTTTGGCCCGTACAAAGTATGCACACCCCAAATCTAACTACTTTTATTTAAGGTCCTATGCATAAAATATATTTAGTAACACTTATCAAGTGTGTTTGCACTTTCTCCTGCTAATGTATTATTTGTCAAATTCATTCTAGTTCCCAGCCATTAAATCTGAAGGAGTAGAGGGTTTTTCCTCCCCTACACCGTTTGACTCACACAGGCTTAGCAATGATGCAATGATAAGGCCTTTAAAAAGCCTGGGTGGCAGTTTTCTTAGGAGTGTGGTTTCGCTCCAGAGGGTTCCTATCTATGGATAGCATGCTCAGCACACATCTATAAATGTTTGTCACACTCTCCAGTCAGGCTCTACTGTCTTTCCCAGGTTGACCGAGAGTGGCTATATGTAATCACCCAGGGGTTGTCTTCTCTTTGTGGAAGGAGTTAAGTCAAATCCAAATCGACAGGATGTTCAGAGACAAAAAAATGAAAAATAAAAATAAATTGCATTTGACTGTGGCAGGTAATGCAGTAAAGTGGCAGGTGTGTTATTTTGGGGCAATAAAGAGTTGAGTTAATTATAAGGCAGAAAGTGCATAATTAGGTATGTGCTGAAGGAAACCCTGAATAATCTGTAAGTGCAGGACAGTATTTGAGAAACATACCCTTGAGTTAGACAAACCTGATCTTAAGGTGAATGTTTACTGTGTTCTTCACATCTTAGTTTTCCCATCTGTAAAATGTATGTTCATCACTTTTCTCATTGTTGTGAAAAAAAATCTGATAAAAGACAATATAAGGAAAGCTGGAAGGATTCATTTTGCCTCATAATTTAAGAGACATGTTCCATCACAGTGGAGAAGACATCAGATTCTGTCCTACTCAGGAAACAGAGGACAGACAGGAAGTAGAGGCAAGCTATAAAACCCACTTCTGTTTATTGAGACTCCACCTCCTCAACGGTCTACAACCTTCCAAAAACAGTGACATCAGTTGGAAACTGGGTGTTCAAATACATGAGCTGTGTGTGTGTGTGTGTGTGTGTGTGTGTGTGTGTGTGGGCATTTCCTATTCAAACCACAGCAGTGGGATAATAAAAATCTGCCTTACTCTCGAGAACTAAATGGGGTATGGAAGTGAGGCGCTTTGGTAGCTTTCTGGTGGTGAGCACATAAGAAGAGATAGTAGAGAGAATGATTGTCACCACTCTGTAAAACCAGATTCTGGAATGGTGGCAGTACTGTCTTCTCAGGGTATCTTTTTCACCTAATATTATAAAAAGCTGGTCACAGGCAGTGCCTTTGATCACATTAAAATTCCTTTGAGTATAGAAGCCCTTACTGTTCCTCAGTCCCCTGTGATGATCGGTGATCATTCATCCTGCATGGCGGGCTTACAGGGAGCAAAGGTGACAACCAGGACAAGCTTAACAAGCAAATGATGTCTCCCAATTCTACCACACATGTGTCGGGCAGAGGCAAGGAAAAGAAAAATGCCCCTAACAGCATTAGAGCCTTCGTTAGGAGCATTAACAGAAGTTATGCACCAAACTCATCCCACAAACAGCATTTAACAGAACTAGATTATGCTGAAGACAGTCCCCAGCTACAGATGTGGCCCATATCAGCGACTGTCTGAACAGGTTTTCTGAGAAGCCAGACCTGCGGTGGCTCTGAGAAGCATCTTTTGGTTCTATTCATGCCAAGAACTCGTTTTCTACACACCATGTCTGTGTTCCCAACCTGATTCTTGAATTGCTGGCATGAGACACTTGATATTTGTCATCTCTGGGGGTGGGGGGAGAAGAAGGCATTACGTCAAGATTTGCAAGCATAAAGTATTAACTTTTTACTTTAAAAAAAAAAAAAAGGCGAGTTTTCATCTCTCTGTTTTCGGACTACAGATGGAATGTGATCAACTGCCTCTGACTTCTGCCACAGAGTCTCCACCACCCTCACCACGGAGGCTTCTTTACTGTAATGCCATGAACTCTCAAGCTGTGAGTGGAAATAAAGCCTCTCTCCTTGAAGTTGCTTTTTTTCCAGTGTTTTCTCAGAGCAACAAGAAAGCAACAATGTTTTCTAGGTCCCTGCAACATTGTGATCCCCGGGAGATGTGTTCTAGTGCGACTGTTTCTATTGCAGGAGCTCACACCAGCAGAGGGACTGCACAGGTAGAAAAAGACTTTTTTAAAGATCATTCTAACAGTCACATTTTCTGTTATTTCCCTAAGCTGAATCATGTTCTCAGCCCTCCTTGCTCCAGGCAAAGAGGACACGAAATCATCACAGATTGCACTTGTGATGTGGGTGTGAGAAACCCGTTTCCAGGGAGAAAATGAAAAACACATGGATGGACCCAAAATAAGCACCCAGGCAGGGATTCCATTGGGTGCTCAGAAGGCTGGCAAGAGCTCCAGCGTTTGGGTTCTCAAGGAAATGAGCAGGGTAAGGAATCCCCTCAAATGTCACTGTATCGCCTTCCTGTCTGAACACAACTGGGCATACTTCCTGCAGTTGAAGGATGGCATTTTAAAGGAGGTCAAGAAAAACTTTCTTCCTCCATGATTCCTGAGAGAAAAATCAAGATGGCAAGGATTTCTTAAGTAGTGAGAACCAAAAAGCAGGTGGGGAGGGGGGAGAAAGGGGTGCAGAAAAAAGGCAGGCTCAGCCACACCGGAGAGTTCCTCAAAAAGCCCAGGACTCAGCATCCAATCCACTCAACTCCACTTCATGGTCTCCCTGGGGTTCCCAGACGAAGAAGAGCAGTGTGCTCCCCTAAGCTCAAAATGGGCTCAACAAATGGGATGGCAAAAGGCTTCATAGGATGGAGTGAAAAATCTATGCCACTGAATCGCAGCTGAGCAAATCTGGAGGGGGAAGCAAGATCCTAGACTTTCAGGGGATCTTTTCAAAGGCCACATATATTTGTTTGAGACTGCAAATGCCATAGCTGTATTTGCCTAAACAGTCGTGCGTGTTTACTTGTATTTTTACAGATTGTGCCAACTATTTTCAGATAATTTCCAAAACAAGCGATCATATTTACTCTTCTCATTTCTTCTCTGCCTTTTGGTTTTTTATGAGTGGGTATGTGTCTGTATGTTCATCTGTATATCTGCGTGTGTGTGTGTGTGTGTGTGTGTGAGTGTGTGAGTGTGCATGTGTGTGAGCCATAAGTCAACCTCAGGGGCCATTACTTGGGTACATTCACATTTCTTTTTGAGATGGGGTCTGCTGGGCAGTTTTATGTCAACTTGACACAAGCTAAAGTCATGTGAGAAGAGGGAACCTTAATTAAGGAAATGCCATCATAAGATCAGGCTATGGGGGCTGGACAGATGGCTCAGAGGTCAAGAGCACTGACTGTTCTTCCAGAGGTCCTGAGTTCAAATCCCAGAACCCCATGGTGGCTCACAACCATCTGAAATGAGATCTGGTGCCCTCTTCTAATATGCATACATACCTACAGGCAGAACACTGTATACATAATAAATAAATAAATCTAAAAAAATAAAAATAAAAATAAAAAAACAAAATCTAGTTTTCTTTAAAAAAAAAAAAAAAGATCAGGTTATAGGCAAGCCTGTAGGGTACTTTCTTAATTAGTGATTGATGAGGCATGGCACAGCCCATTGTGGGTGGTACCATCCCTGGGCTAGTGGTTCTGGGTTCTATAAGAGAGCAGGCTGAGCAAACCATGAGAAAGTCAGTGAGCAGCACCCATCCATGGCCTCTGCATCAGCTCCTGCCTCTCTGTTCCTGACTGACTTCCTGTCCTGCCCTGCCCTCCTTCTGTGATGAACAGTGATGTGGAAGTGTAAGCCAAATAAACCCTTTCCTCCTCATGTTGCTTTGGTCATGGTGTTCATCATGGTGACAGTAACTCTAACTAAGACACAGGGTCTCTCACTGGCATGGAACATGCCACAAAACTGAGGGTGGCTGGCTAGAGATGCCCAGGGAGGGATAGGACTAAAAGCATCTGCCACCACACTGGGTTTCTCTCTTGGGCTGGCATGCCTCCTGGGAATCAAACTCAGGCACTTGACTGAGCCATCTACCCAGACCCCTCTCTGCTTGTTAAAATTCTTATTGAGCCCAGACTCTCCCACTGGGTGACACTTTCTGTTTTGACAACTCATCTTGCTGAAGTGCCCTCCCTGAGCTGATCCTCATGGTACATCCCCACTCTGGCCTCACATGCTATGAAATGGAACTGAACAAGTATGAAGGGAGGGATCCCAGGTGAGCACATGACTATCCAGACTCATCCCACAGCAATTCACCCCATAACGTACTCAGCTAATCACTGTTAGTATCTGACTAGGTTAACTTCTATTCCCTATAATTAGATTCTCAATGAAGAAATGCAACTCACACGCCCATTTCTTCACTTATATACACCTCACACACATATCAGGAATGCACTATTGTTCTGGCCGCTGTGAAAAAAATATTTTAAAATATGCCTTGGGTTGGAAAAGGCCAGCTGAGCATGGAAGCTTGAAGGCTATGTCCTTCTTTAACACTGTCACTCCACAAGGGTCTCAATTGTTAGAAGTCTGTTTCATTACAGTGTGTAGTATACCAAGCAGCTATTTTTAAATTAAACAATTACAAGAATATATACATACTTTGCTACTGCATGCAAGAAAAGAGAAACAGACCCAGTATTGCCATCCAGGCTACTGATGACTCATGCGTCTGGACCCCTAAATTACATACTACAGAATACACGAATAATAGCTTTCTACAGTAGATTTTGTTGTCCTGTGTTATACAATTGTGTCTCTCGGTGAAAATGCACTAAGCAGGTATTAAAATGCTTCTGAATTATAAAATCAGTGGCTCTATTCCTTCACAGTAAGTTTCTTTTTACTGTGCTTCGAGACAGAAAGTGCTATTGAGACACAGGCACAAAAATTAAAGTTATGACTAAATAACAGCACCTGTGTGTGCTAGCAGCTTAACTTTATCCCTGTAGCATGTGATATCCAATGTTCAATAAGATAATATGTAAATAATTAACAGCAGACTGGTCAGTCATCTGAACAAAAGCGAGTTTAAAATCCACAAAAAAAAATTCTATGCAATGAGCAGTATATATTCCTAGAGAGATCCATTTTTTTTTCCCACCATCTGACCACCATTAATATTCTAGATGGGGGCTACTTCTTTGCCATAGTAGTGCAATGACAATGGTATAGGGCCTTAAAGCTGTACACAACCCCAAACAGGCATACATCTTTTCCTTGTCATAGACATCTAAATCTAAAGTATACAGTCTCCAGACATATAATTGGGCATTTAAAAAGACTTTTTTGGGATTTTGGTTCTCTTCCCACTCGACATTTGCCTAACACCTACGACTGGCAAGCACCAGGGCCACCCTACTTGTCGGCTTGCCCATGAGCAGTAAACGTGAGGTGGGAACAGTCTCTTCTGTCTACACTCCCACCACCCAGCACGACATTGGCACATGCTTGTTTGAGGTGTTCTTGGGATGCTTGCTGTTCTTATGGCTAAGATCCATTTCAAGATGCAATGGACATTTGCACACAGTGCAGAGATAATAGAAAAGAAGTGCTTAAATGTGCCTGTGGATGGGGGGTGGGAGGGATGACAGGGTGGGGGATATCTTGTGAGCAGATGTGAAAGAACAGCAATGTAGGCTTTGGGGAACAAATGCACAAAGAATTTATTGGGAGAGGGTACGCCAATGACTTTGCTACCAGTAGTAACCAGGAAAAGGTGTTTACAGTAATGATTCACTGGTCAGAATTAACAAGGACTCTTGTGTTATCATATTCCAACATGGGCTAGAACCCTGGTTACTGTTAGTAACTCTTCATCAGGGAGGTTACTAATATAGACTCTGAAAGTAGAATACAGAGGTTTGAAGATGAGGTGAGCAGAACAGTGGGTTCTAGAGGCTGACAAAAAAAATATAAATGAAGACGGGTAACAGTTACCACAATATAGATAGACAGAAGGAATGAGTTGCAGTATTTTACAGCCCAATAGGATAGATAAGTATAACTTACAATAGCCTACTATATATTGTATGAAAATTTGATGGAGAAGTTCACAGGGATAAGGAAAAAATAAATGTCCAAGGGAGTAAGATTAGTATTGCTTGGTTTGATAGGTGTCCACTGTATGAATGTGTTGAACCATCTCACTGTACTCTAAATATATACAGTTGTTACTCACTGAAAAAAATGTTTTGAATCCTGGCTACTACTTGCCAGGTACATGGTTCAGATAAACCCCTCTCAGGGCTCCAGTTCTGCCCCGTTTAGAGTGAGGATGATGGACAGAACACTTGCAGTACAATGGTGAGGAATCGGGGAATAAACATATACGAAGCATTTGAACAACTTCCAATAAAGAGGTTGCAGAATGAATAGATGTTAGCTACTGCTGGCTGGGCCAGTAAAAAATAGGTCTCTAAGTCCCAGTAGTTTTTAGTGTATTTATCAACAACTAAGATAAGAAAATTGAAGCTATCTTACTTACAATTACCATGGTTTTTAGGGGTGGGAGTATTTAGGAGTTTAGGCAGTAAAGTGCTTTGCAAGCAAATGCATATGAGTTGGATACCCAGAACCTGTACCTATAAAGACAGGCATGTTGGAACACACTTGTAATCTCAGTGTTGAGGAGGTGGAGACAAAGAGATCCCCTGGGCTCCCTAGTCAACAAGAGATCATGTTTCAAAAAAAGCAGTGGATGATAGCTGAGGAACAACACCGAAGACTGTTCTCCACAAGAATGAACACACATGTAGACGCACACAAATATACCAACACAGAGATGGACACACATGCACGCATGTGCACCCCTGCACACACACACAGTGCTGGAATAGAAATAACCAGTAAAACAGGTACTAGGATCAAGATTCAAAATAAGAAACTAAAATGATTCATTAAAATCAACGATATATATTTATAGAAAAATAAATTACAGTTCTTGTATTTAAGCCCAGAAATGCAAATCTCACAGTTAGGAACTGGGGAAAGTTGCTTTCAGAGAAGCATATAGGGTCAGGAGACAGCTCAAGAGTGGAGCGTGTATGCCAAATCCATGCTTCCATTTCTAGCATCGATTATGGGGTGGGGTGACCAGGTGAGCAGCATGTATAAAGCAGACATGAGTAGAAGAAGCCTTATTGTCAGCTGTGTGTGAGGTGACAGTTGTCACGGCTGCTCAAAGCTAATGCCCTACCAAGTGCCCTGCTCTGGACTTTTTGTAGTGTCTAGACTCAACAGTGGTGATGGAAAGTTTGTGATTCATGATGAAGAGGCCGGCTCAGGTTGCAGAAAGAAGGGCATCAAGTCAGGCATGGTGCAGCCCTGTAATCCCAATACTCAGGAGGCAGAGGCAAGAGAGTTGCCAGTTTAAAGCCAGCCAGGTCTTCATAGCAAGGACATGTTTCAGAAAACAGGCTGAAAAAAAAGAGAAGAGACAGAGGGAGATAGGGAGGAAGACAGGGAGGGGAGGAGAGAAACAGAAGGAGCAGGAGCAGGAATAGGAGGAGATGCAGGGGGGAAGGGGGAGGGGCAAGAGGAGAAGCAGCAGGAGGAGGAGAAGCAGGGGAGCATGGGCAGTAGCAAAGGGAGGTGGCAGAGCAGCAGCAGTAGGGAGAGGTGTTTGCTCCAGCCTGCTGCTCCTCGGCTTGGACCCTGAAAGGTGTTGTCTGCCACAAAACTCAGACAACACAGTCTGCATCCAGCGTGAGACCACGGCTCTAGCCAGGACTGTGGTAAAGTGCAAAGTAAAGTTTCCCAGTGTAAGCATATATGCTTTCAAGGAAGTTGCAAGGAGGTGCTACCATCAGCTCAAACCAGAAACTCTGCCACAGAAATACTCTGCTGCCAGTGACTTTCCATGGCCTTCTTTCTCCCAGTCCCCAATGACCTCACATTTGCTTAGTGGAGATAATGGAAACTCTCAACAAACTAATTAAATAAGATACAAATGATAAACTCTTGATAACTAAAAATGTCTGGACATGGGTAGACGTGCACAGGAAGAAGAAGAGATATGCCCAAGGCTATCAGAGCTATTCTGATACAGAAAATGATGTGGCAGACATTTGTTTATTGGGATTTGTCCTGCTTTGAATATAAACTGTCCTCCATGGACTCGTGTTTGAACAACTGGTGCACAGCTGGTGATGCCTTTTTAACTTTCTTGGAAGACAGAAGATCAGTATGTTGCCATGGCCGGACTGAATGTTATGTAGAGCAGGATAGCCTCAGTCTCTGAGATCTGCCAGCCTCCCTAGTGCTGGGAAGTAAAGGTGATCCCACCACACCTGCCCTGCTGTTTGTTTTGGTGATTCTACTTGGAAGGGCATTGATGTTTCAGGGCTTGGGAACATCCTTGCAGGAAGAAGGTCAATAAGAAAGGGCCTTGAGGTCTCAGAGTCAGGCCCCACTTCCTGTCTGCTCTCTGTGCCCTCACTTCCAGAAGAACCCACCAGCCATCCAGCAGCTAATTCACAATTAACATGCCAGATGGCAATGCATGTGATGGACTGTGTTCCCTCAAACACGAAACCAACACAAACCCTCAAGATGCTTGCTTCTTGACAGCCAAAAGTTTCAGCCGCATTCCCTTCCCTCCCCCCACACACATATCTTTTGTTTTTAATTTGACAAAGGATTAGAGTAAAGGACTGAACAGATGTGACAGTCTGAGTTCCACAGACACACTCTCCGTATGCCATAAAGCACCTTCTGGTCCCATTGTCTCTAACATGAAACTGAGGTAAGAAGCTCTTCCGTAAGTGGTCCAAGGTCATCCTATGCATAGAGCTGAAGTCTCCTGCCGCACAGCCCTGCCCTGCATTCTACCAGCTGATGATGATGCACTCCGTGACCTACTTGTCCTATGATTCTTGTATTTTTCCTCCCAAATTCCCCCAGGGCTCTCTTTGAAGGCTGCATAAAGCATCTTAAATGAAAAGTGATTTGATAACATTACATTTGTGATTTTATTACTGTGATGATAAAAGCCGTTAGAAGATGAACTCGCTGGCATGAAGACATTCTGATTAATCATCAGAAAGTAGTCTCTCAATTTCACATTTTAAATAATGCCTGGTGTTTAGATGTCAGGCCGAGAAGGAATGTTGGAATGAATTCTATACATATCCTACAGCTTGCTGGAGACAGCAAACACTACTTTTTTCAAAGTACAGATTTGGAGACTAGATAGAACCTTCAATTCTGATGTAATCTCTCAATATGGAACTAGACACAAATATATGAGAAACACTCAATCTGGGTAAGATTCCAGATTTGCTGTTTTGTTCTCTGAGACTCATAATATGTCACTGAACTCAATGTATAAAGAGAAAGCTAGGCACTGGAGAGATGGCTCAGTGGTTAAGAGCACTGACTGTTCTTCCAGGGGTCCTGAGTTCAATTCCCAGCAACCACATGGTGGCTCACAACCATCTATGATGACACCTGGTACCCTCTTTTGTATACTGTATATATAATAATAAATAATTTTTTTAAAAAGAGAGAAAGCTAAAATGCTTACTTAAAAAAAGAACTATGGGGGGGAGGGGATGCTGGAGAGATGGCTCAGTGGTTGGGAGCACTGGCTGCTCTTCCAAAGGAACCAGGTTCAATTCCCAGTACCCACATGGCGGCTCACACCTGTCTGTAACTCTAGTTCCAAGATATCTGACACTATTATACAGACATACATGCAGACCAAACACCAATGTATGTGAGATAAAAATAATTTTTTAAAAACATAGGGAATAAAGCCTTCCCTAATCAAAAATTAAAAAAAATCTCTCATGAAATATAAAAAAATCAGTAATAAAAACTTTAACATAAAACACAACAGATATCTAATTCAATGCCAGGAGTGAAGGCTGAACTAAGCAATATTGGGACCGTGGGATGGGGAGATGTAGAGAAGAGAGAATGACCTGATGTGTGGGAGGGGGAAGGGACCTTGAATAAGGATATACAAGGATAGAAAGTGTGACTTCTTTGTTCATAATAATAAAAAAAGAAGAAAAAAAGAAAATACAAAATATGTGGGTCTGAGAGTCATTATATCCACCAAGGGCTGTATGGTCTCTCTTATACCCTGAAGTATGGAGGGCTCTGAAAAAGAAGCTATTCAAGATGGAGACAGAATAATTTCCCTGAGGCGGACATCTAGATGTTTGCTTAGTAAGACCTTGTTATTGAAAAGCATGTAATAAGAAGCCATAAAACTTACTTAACTCAATTCTGTATGTGAAGAGATAGAAAGATTTTGTCCACCTCAGAGTAAAAGTTAGATAGACCTAGGATAGTATCTACCTCTTCCTTTTATACATGTTTCAACAGTGTTATATAAAACATTCTATGGTGATGAAGGGTGGAAGTCTTGCCTTGTCAGCTTTTTGATAAATTTTCTTCTTAAAAAAAAAAATAAGAAGAAAGAAAATAAAAAAGAAAAAGGATAAAGTCCTGTAAAAAAAATAGAGTAAAAAAATAGTAATAAACCACATAAAAATGGAAAATATAAAGAATGTCTAGACACTGTACATTATTGTATTGTCTTTAAGTTTTTTAACTATAAAGGAAGTAGCAAAATCTGCTAAAAGCCATTTGAAAAAAAAGAAAACTTTAACATAAAACACAGCAGATAATCTAATTCAATGGCTTTACTCATAGTTCAGATCTGAGCCAGAGAGATGGTCTAGCAGGTAGGGGTACCAGCTATGCAGACTTGATGATTTGATCTGATCTCCAGAACCTACATAAGAAAGCTGTAATTCCAGGACTTCGTAGTTGAGACATGGAGTGGAACTCACAGGTCAGCTATCCTGAGGTACACAGTGTAGTATCAGAAACACTACAGGCCTGCCTTAAACCAGGAGGAAGAGAAACATTCTCCTGAGAGCTATCCTTTGACCTCCACATGTGGGCCATGGCATGAACTTACACCACCACCCTGATGCCAATAAAAATAACTAAATAAATTAAAAACTCAGGTCCCATTTCTATATGCAAATTAATCCTAAGAAGGCCACAAGTGAGAAATCTTTTTCTTTAGAAATTTGTCCTAGAAAACACTGAGAAAAAGAAAGAAAATCTGTATAGCTAATGAGACACTTAAACTCGAGCTATAAATATATTAAAAATTAAAAGTGTTTACTAGAGCAAATCGGTTTCTGGAATGCAAAGACATGGTAAAAACAAGTTACAAACAATCAAACATTTCTCAGAATATTGGTTATTCAGAAGCACATATATACGTATAGCATCCTTACAAAATCTAATTACTATGAGGGGGTGGCGCTATCTGCTTCTCCACTGACATGGACCATTTGGTTCTTGCCTTACTTTCTCCCCCTTGCACCATTAGGATTTTACAAAGCATCTTGAGTTATTCTGAATGTATAAGACTCAGGAGTAGAGTCGTTAAAATCACAGCTTGGGAGTACAGAAAAGTTGTGGAGATGGATGGGCCAGTCACCAGTCTATCAAATTTTATAGGTAAGAAAATCAAACTCTGTGTAAGCAAGCAGTACTTTTCTGACCAATTGCTTTTAATTCTCTATTTTAATGGCTTTCAAACTGTGTTCTACAGAGCGCTCTACTCATATGAACTCAGGCTGTTATGTTCATCTGTCTTTAAAATACTAAGGGTAAAAATACACATCCCAGAATTAGAATATATCTATTCAGTGGTATAAGTATAGCATATTTACTTTTTTGAGCAACAGACTCTTTCTCTTGTATGTGTTATATTGCTTTATTTATTAATAAAATCACATTTATTTAATCAGTCAATGCCCAAGCCTCCAATCACAGCATAATCAAGCTACCTGTTACTGCTCCTTACTTGCTACACATGAATAAAATAAAAGGAGATGAACACATATAATTACTTAGGATGCACTGCTGTACATCTGCACTCTTTATCATAACCCAAATAGAAGCAAGACTCCTCAAGATAGACAATGTCACTTTCATTTCACAGGTTAAGAAACCAAGACAGAGAAGAACATTCACCCAACTTATATAGTAAATCAAGGGTAGAAAAGTGCAAATCTAGATACCTGGTGTCCAGTGACTACTGCCTGTAAGCAATTCTTAATTTGTAAGGAGTGAACATGAATATTCCTTGTACTCTGGAAAGTATGGGGAGAGCATATGTGGGAATACAGAACAGAAGCAAGAAATGACTCCAGCCAAGGTATGACACAAGCAATACCGACCTATAGATAATCCCCTCAGTGTGGGCCCAGGTTCATCCTAGAACTACTGTGCTGTGCCAATCAATATCTAGTAGTGAAAATAATGAAGGTGTCTCCAGATGAGGGGATGGGGTAAAAGGAACAGAGGCATTATGGGAAGTAGAGTAACTTGAGTGGACCATAGCTGAAACACTCCCTACTTCTCTCCAGTGTCAATGACTCTCTCTCTCTCTCTCTCTCTCTCTCTCTCTCTCTCTCTCTCTCTCTCTCTCTCTCTCCTCTAACCTCACTGCCTTTACAGTTATCAAACCCCACAAAGCTTCCGTGCCTCAGTACTCCACAGCACCTCATTCTTCCTCTTTCTTGTTTTTATTACCTACCTAGTTGGGAGTCCCTGACCCACCTTTGCTTCTACCAACATACTTCACTCAGGTCTGCAACTGTTCATCACGTCGTCATACCTCAAAGCAGCAACTGTAAGTCTTCCTTCATTGCATTACCTGACTTTTAAAAGTTTTTCTAAAATTTATTTGTATTTTATGTATGAGTGCTATGCATATTTACCTGCATGTGAGAAGGGGCATCAAATCCTATTACAGATGGTTGTGAGCCGCCATGTGGGTACTGGAAGATGAACTCAGGACCTCTGGAAGAGCAGCCAGTGCTCTTAACCACTGAACCAGCCCCTGCATTATCTGTCTTTTTAATTATACAATATTGTCACTGTAAGTTGTATACTGCTGGAAGGCAGAGACAATGTCTATTTTGCTGTTGATTTATTTACTTATTTATTTTTGGTTTTATGATTGACACATATCTCACTAACAGAATTTAAGCAAAGATGATAATGATGATGATGAGACCAAATAAGAGTCTTAAAATTGAGAAATAATCTGGTCAAGGGAAGACAGTAAACAAAATAACAAAGCTAAAAAGACCAGCTAGGGTCTTTTCAGCCACGTAGACATCAGAACCAAAGCAACAGCAGCAGTCGAATTTGAGAGACTGGCTGATACAGGGGCTGGATTCTTTCATAGGATGAGGGTTTGTGAGCATAAGCCTATGAGCTGTGAACACCTATCCATTGAGATGTACCAGAAGGAATGAATAAACCCTTCCAAGGAAACTCACACCGGTACAGGTGCTAACCAGCTAAGGCTAAGAGGAAGGCCTCTATGCACCTGTTTAAAGCAGTGTTCTGGCACAAGAATCCTCATTCTACTTAGAGAATGCTTTTTAAGGGGGCCTAACATGGGTTTTACTGACTAAAAGGAACAGTCAGAAAAATGTGTAGCACCTGAGCAAACACTACAGATACAAAATCTACACATAAGAAGATTGTGGCACCAGGGCTGAGGGAGGCAGACTGCTATGAGATAATGAGGTTATGAATGGATGTTGCCCTGGTCTCAAGCTGCCCAGAGGACATGAGGACTGACCTGTTGCTGGTGGGTGTCTAGTCCTGCAGATTCTCTTCCTGAACACAGTTCACCTCAATATGTCTTAAATAGCAAGACTCCAATCATCTCCATCTTAGACTTTTTAAAAATAACACTTGTTTCTTGAAAAATGGAAGTTCCTGGTAACTATGGCTCTTAATTTCCTGCAATCTTGTGAAATCTAAAGGTTGCCTTAAATATAAAGTTCACCTTATCAAGAGCATCTGGGAGTGGATCCTGTGAGTCTATTTTAATTTCAAGTGCGGCAGTAGTAAGAAATGTACCAGTGTGGATGGCACCGGGGAGCTGCCATCTCACACCTCAACGACACTCCTGTTTGCTCTCACATATGTCAGACGGAAAGAATCAAACTGAAACCTCTGCTTTCCCAGAGTCACTTCAGAATAGTGTCTTGTCACCAGGCTGTGATAAACACCCTCACTTCTATCTATACTTGACAGTTTGCAGACAGGATGGTGTCGTGAAGGGTAGAGCTGTGTATCCATTCTCATGGAGGTGTGATGGGCTTACATTACTGTATTAAGACTAACACAAGAGGCATATGTGATACAATCAGAAAGACTTACTTGGTCTTGGTCCTGGATTCTGGGCGGAGTTCCTATGGCAGGGATCATAGGACCATCTCTTGTTCATAAGAAGCCCTTTCCTATCCCATTGGAGTTTATGCTAACACTGATGAGGTGGTGCTGGGAGCGTGGGCATTACTCACAGAGGAATCAGCTTGTGATCAAAAAGCTCTAAAGGTTAGCACTGCTCTCTGACCTCCAGCAAGCGATGGGAGCCACAAGTTCATTTAGACACAAGTTATGCCTACAAAAGGGGAGATCCCGTGAGCACAACCATGTGCCAGAAGGGTGGCATGTGGGACCGAGTGTTTAATTGTCCTAGCTACAGTTTCTGAGCTAGGTCTCTGGCAATAACCTGGCATAGTGAATGAGTGTTCCCTAAGTTCTGTGAGTCGCTCCTTCCAGAATGTAACTGAGCCCGGGAAGGAGGGCCATGAGAGGCCCTGGCTTTATACACTGATCAAACATGGAGGTGAAATCTTGGGATGGTTAGCTGGAATCGGCAGTGGGGAATGATGGTGAGATTGAGAACGTATTTTAACTAGTGGCATTTGATGCTAAATCCAGGTATGTAGTCACCAAATTGGATCGAACTACAAGATACTTTGGTCCTGAAAGTGAACTAAGCCACTGGTTACATTGCAAAGCCTGTATATTTGGTACCAGAAGTATAGCAAGAGCAGTGTTCCCACTTGTGCACCCTGTTATAGTCTTTTGAGTTCACATGTGAATCAGACCTCCTGGAGCTTGACAAACTTTTAAGCATAAACTACCCTGGAGTTTGACTCTGGGTACAATGTCGTATACACCTTTCCAGGGGTTTGATCCTACTTGAGGAAAATATCACATCTATAGATTAATAAACCCCGACTTCTCTCTCCCCAGCCAATAGGAAGTACCACCACTTCACTCTGATCTGTAAATTTGACTGTTTCAGAAACCTAATGTCACAGAGTATTTGCTTCTCTGTGACTCGCTTATTTCAGTGATCACACTATCCCAAAGGTTCATCCATGCTACTACATTACAGAATTTTCTCCTTTTAAATTTTTAAGTTATTTGTTGTGTGTGCACACATGCATGTGTATGGGTATGCTCACCATGGCATGCTAGTGGAGGTCAGTTCTCTCCCTCTACCAAGAAATTTCCAGATCTTGAATGCAAGTCACCAGGCTGGACAGCACACACATTCACCTGCCATGTCATCTCATCATCCCATCCTTTTTAAAGGTAGTCCATTGTACACATATACCACAGGGTTTTGTTTCATATTTTGTTTGTCCATTCATCTGTCCATGGACATTCGGAGTGTTTCTATATCTTGGCTATTGTGTTATAGCAGCAGACACAGAAGTGCTATGAGCCTTTTGATATCCTAATTTCAAGTATTATTTCTGAAATTAATATTCTGAACTGGAATTACTTGGCAGTATGGCACTTTTAGTGTTTTGGAGGGATCACCTCACTGCCTTTCATGGTGGCTGACCCTCTGCATATGCCTACTGACGGTGCTGGTTCTCCCAATTCCCCACACTGTCACCAACGGTTGTCTTTTAAAATGTTATTCTTTAAATAATAATAATAGCTATCCTGAAAGGGTAAAGTGATAACTTGTGGTAACGTATTGTATATTTAATAAAAATAGTCTGAAATATCAGAGGACAGAGCCACCTACAGAGCCAAGCCATGAAGGTCAGAGGGTGATGACTCGCACCTTTAATCCCATCAGTTGGGAGACAGAGATTTTCTGAACCTCTGTGAATTCAAGGCATAGCAAAGCCAGGCACCCACCTTTAATCCTAGTACTAGGAAAGTTAATCCAGGAATTGAATAGCTGGGCAGGAAAAGAAAAATAAGGAAAAGAAGGCAGAAGTTCTTTCCTTTTGCCTGGGTGCCTAGCCAGTCAGAGGACTTGCGGATATAGGACCTACCCATTCGGCCTGAGGAGTTGGCTGTGGTTTGTTGTCTGTCTCTCTGATGTTTCAGCTTTTCCCCAATATCTGGCTCTGGGTTTTATTATATACTAAATAGAATTCATGTAATAACAACTCACTGTGGTTTCGAATTGCATTTTTCAGATGATAAGCAATGTGGTCTACAAACCTATCAGCCTCTCTGTGTCTATTGGAGAAATATTTCAAGTTGTTTGCCATTTTTAAATCATAATGTTCTTGTTATTTCTCTCAAGCTGTAGGATCTCTTTCTGTACTTTGGAGATGACCCCTTTACCAGATATGTGATTAGCAAATATTCTCTACAGCCTGCCTCTTCAGCCTGAGTTTTCTCGGACACAAAGAGCTTTACAGATCGGTGCACTTATTAATTGCCCTCCCAGAGTCAACTTGGCCGAATATAAGATGATTCCCATCTCTGTACTCTAGGCAGGACCTAACTGCTGCAAATCCCTCTGAAAACAGTTCCAGGTGGCCTCCTTCTCTTCCATGAGGCCTTTCAGGACATCACTCCCTTTCTAAGTGTTATCCTTTCGACTTCCTTTTCAGCCTCTGGCCATTCTGCTTCAATTTCCTTGTGTATGACAAAAATGTAGCCAATCGACATGTCTCTTCTCATTGTGCTCCCAGTACACATGCTTTCTCTTTGCCTGTGTGTGCCTGTGTGTGTGCACGTGTATGCCCAGGAGTTCCAGATCTGCATAATGCTGCTCTCCATCTCCTATTCCTAGGCTTTTAGTTCAAGCTTCTAACTTTTGTGAAGCATCCTCCAATGTCTTAGGAGTCAGGTCCTCCAGTTCAGCACAGTCACAGCTGGACTACTCTTGTCCCTCATGCAGTCATATTTGACACCTTCCTTTGCCTCATCACATACACCGCCATAAAGGTCTGCTGGTCCTCACTCTAAAATGCCTTTTGGATACAGTATCTCTGTTTGCTATATCACCACCACCATCATCATTTAGGACTCCAAAGACCTCTATTGAAACCAGCTAAGAGAAAGAAAGCTGGGAATCAGACTAACTGGATTTCTTTTTAATTATTGGCTGACTATAATATGCCCTGGCTATTAATTATATAATTCTTTAAGATTGTTTCCTCCCTGTGAGCTAAAAGAGACTAGTATCTATAACTACTATAAAAAAATTAGGTGATCTCAATAAAATGTCATTCAGTACCGGTCATTCAAAGATACAAAGACTATGTCTTCATTCCAGTGTTTTCTTTCCTGCTTGCCTTTAATTCATCTTCCATATTCAACATGCATTCAACACTCATACAGTAACTCAACACTGGAAAACTCTGTTAACTTCCCAAATAAGAAACTCTACTTATTTCAGTCTTTGGTTAAAAATAAAATTTACAAAAGCTATGCCTGGCTATTTATTGCCTGTATTACAAAAACAATGTCTTCAGAATGATGTTAAATCTAGCCCCAGCTACTTGTTCAGGTTACAACCAACACTCACTGTACTACCTATATACCTAAAACACCTTGTTTTCATGGTATGTCCTTATTCATAAGTAGGTAGTAGATGTAAAGGATAACCAGGCTACAATCCACAGCCCTAAAGAATCTAGGTAATGAAGAGAACCCTAAGATGGACACATGTATCACCATGGGAATGGGAATAGATGATATCTCCTGGGTAAACTGGGGGCAGGAGGAGAAAGTAGAGGGGGGAGAGGTGGGGGTGGGGGTGGGCTTGGGGAGTGATGGAGAGGGTGAGGAATGAAAGAGATATCTTGATAGAAGGGGCCATTGTTATGGGTTAGGGAGAAACCTAAAGCCAGGGAAAATCCCAGGAATCCACAGGATTACCCCAGCTCAGACTACTACTGATAGTAGAGAGGGTGCCTGAACTGACCTTCTCCTATAATTAGATCAATGACTACCTGTTGTATAAAATTTTTGGCCTGGCCTAGCCTAAAGGTTCAGCCCCACAGCCCTGCTTGGTCTCAAATAATCACACAAAAGCTTATATTAATTATATGCTGTTCAGCCTATGGCTCAGGCTTATTGCTAGCTAGCTCTCACATCTTAACTAAACTCATTTTTATTAATCTGTCTTGCAATGTGACTCATGGCTTACCTGTACTCTTGCTTTTTGGGTGGCTGAATTGCATCTCTCTCCTGTGACTCTGCCTTCCTTCCCCTATATCTATGCTTAGATTTCCCACCTGCTTTTAAGCTGCTTTGCCATAGGCCAAAACAATTCCTTTATTACCTAATAATATTCACAGCATACACAAAGACATCCCACAGCAAATACCCTAGTTGTCATCATAGAATCTTCATCCAGTAACTGATAGAAGCAGATGCAGAGATCCACAGCCAAGCATTGGGCCAACCTCCAGGAGTCCTGTTGAATAGAGGGAGGAGGAATTGTACAAGCCTGAGGGAGGGGATGTCAAGATTATGACAGGGAAACACACAGAGACAGCTGATGGGAGCTCAAAGTCTTCATGGGACCAACCTAGGCATATGGGTGACAGCGGTGTAGCTTGGTCTGTCTGTGGGACTCCTAGCAGTGGGACCAGGGTCTGTCCCTGGCACATGAGTTGGCTTTTTGGAACCTATTCCCTATGGTGGGATGCCTCACTCACCTGTGATGTGGAATGCCAGGGGTGGTGATGGGGTGGCAGGGTGCTGGGGGGTGCTGGGGGGCTCAACTTGATACACCAAGTATTGTTGACTCCCATAGCAGGACTTACCCTTTCTGAGGAGTTGATGGAGGGGAGTGAGTAGAAAGGAGGTTGGGGAAGGGAACAGAAGGAGAGAATGGAAAGGGAACCATGGTTGGTATGTACAATAAATTTTAATTAATAAAAAATAAAATATCTTGTTTTCAAGTCTTGGTTGCTGCAGTACAGCCACCTCATTTCATGGTTCTTCCATTTTTATTCCTAGCCGACAATGTCATACTTGTATCAGCTCAGCAAACATTAAGGAATACTCATTATTAATCTACTTATTAAGTCAGTACAGCATATCAACTCATTCATTCAGCAAACATCCACAGAGACACAGTCAATGGGCTAGGAAAACAGATGAAGAGTAAGTATTAAGCATGCTCTTTAGCCAGCATTCAGCTGGGCTAGGGAGATGGGTATACAAAGTGTAAGAGAAGAATTTCAATAGGGGGTAAGAGGTATGTGAGCTAGAAGTGGTTCAAGTTCTTGATTACATCAGACTTCCTAAAGGCTGATGATTGTCAAAATGCTGATGCCTGTGCTGACTGTCAGGAATTCTCATGTAATTAGTCAATGATACATTTTTTTATTATTATTATTTCCAGTTGTGTTTTACTTTATGTATATGAGTATAGTGGGAGTATAATATGTTGTAAATATCTGTCCCTCCTACTGGTTTAATAAAAATGCTGATTGGTCAAAGGCAGACAGAAAGTGTGCGTGGACTGTCAGACTAAGAGAACTCTGGGAACATCTCAGGGCAGAGCAGAGATGCTACAGGCAGATGCAGAGGAAAGAAGCTGAAATGCTGCTCTAAAAAAAGTACCGAGCTGCATGGCTGAACAGGATAAGAATCATGGGTTAGTTTAAGGGTATACAGTTAGCAAGTTATACCTGGACCCTAGACTGATTAGCATAAAATAATATAAGCATCTGAGTGACTCCATGGGACTGTGGGTCCAAACCTTGAGGCTAGGCCTGAAAGTCTGGGCCAGAAACCTCATACAACATATGAGTGTTTTGCTTGCATGTGTCTGTGCACCACTTGTGTGCCTGGTACTCTGGAGACCAGAAGAGGATGTCAGATCCCATGGAATTAGAATAATGAATGACTGTAAGTCACAGTATGGGTGCTGGGAATGAAACCCTTGTCCTCTGAAAAAGGAGGCAGTGTTCTTAACCACTGGGAAATATTGCCTGCCCCATGATGCCCTTTAGAAAGCTGCTTGGCAAGGGTTCCAAATCTCTGAGACTAAGTTGTACCTGGTTGCCTATGGGACATGTGAGACAGACATGGCAGCTGGCACTTTGTTGTGTAGCATCCTCCTTGAATGTGCTCAGACAATGTCTTCTTCCCTCTGTCACTTAGGTGACACTGTCCTACTGTAAATCAAGGGTATGCTCTGATATGATTTGTTTAGGTCTAGATAAAGGAATTGATCATGTGAAATTTGCTAATTCCCAGGAAGACACACTCTGCAGATGGACACTCATGGCTGCTACACCCTGTCCACATGACCACGAATCTTCTAGAGTGCTTACTGGTGGTGTTTGGGGAATATGTGTGTGTGTGTGAGATCTGTCTACACACCATGAGCCCTGCTGGATTTGCTACTTGTTTTGACTGATGGAACATGTCAGAGGTAATTTTTTTTCCTATTCTAAAGCCTTCCTCCCTTGAATGCACCTGCCATGCTCTAAGGAAGATATGGTAGCTTTTTGAACACTGGAGGTAAAGGAGAACTGGTGTTCTTTATCAATAACCAATATTCATCTTGGATCACACACCTATCTTAGTTGGCACCTAGAGACACGTGAGCCCTGCCAACCCACAGATGCATAAGACACCAATGCTGCAGCGAGCCATAAGATTTAAGGAGCATTGCTATGCAGCAACAGGTACCTGGCATAGAGACTATGCCAAGAAATGCAAGATTTTATTCTGAACAAATTTATTTATTCTGTCTGTGACCTGATTAGACTCCTGTGATAGAGAGCTGGCCTGGGCAGCATCATGGAAATGGCTTCATGTGGCACAAAAAGGTGACAGGACATATTAGAGCAATAGAGCTGAGAAGAATAAAAAAATTTCAAATCTGATCTGAGAGTCACCACACAGGAATATCCACAGGACGCTGAATACAGGGGAAGAAAGGTAAAGGAGAAAAGTAATTAAAGATCACTTGGATGGTTCTGGGCTAATTAAACAAATGAGTAACAGTACCAGTCACTGAGAGAGAAATTATGAGAGGAAGGAAGGGATTGAAGTAGCCGTGGGACATCCAACAATAAATGCTGAAAATTAACAGTGTGGGTAGCCAAGTATTCTGATCCAAGGGGTCATCTTCATATATAAGTACCGTATAGCATGACCTTTGGATGTTTTCAAGGTCTGAACATATTTCGATACTTTATCAGAATCAGAAGGATAAAGAAGGGTTAAGAACTAAGTAGCTGGGGGGCCAGAGAGATGGCTCAGAAGTTAAGAGCACTGACTGTTCTTCCATAGGACCTTGGTTTAATTCCCAGCACCCACAGAGTGGCTTACAACCATCTATGATGGCATCTGGTACCCTCTTCTGTATACTGTATACATAATAAATGACGTTCCTTAGCAACATTACCATAACTTGAAGTGCATCCACAGGGTATAGCTAGGATACAAGTTGCCCTCCCTACTCCCTTCCCCCCCTCCAATTAAG
The DNA here is from genome assembly GCA_004025045.1 of Sigmodon hispidus. NCBI lineage: Eukaryota > Metazoa > Chordata > Mammalia > Rodentia > Cricetidae > Sigmodon > Sigmodon hispidus. Next base: position 175,049 of record PVIH01000305.1, read on the forward strand.
AAGGAAGTGGCTTCTTAATGCTAAAAAGAATGGAGATTACAGGCTACAAAGAATTTGAGATTATCACCAAACAGCACTTTCTCTAAGTGGGCACAAATCATGATTTACTGATGCAATAAATCACACAAGCAACCAACATTAATATGCACATACAAATATTCACTGACCTTTGATGTTGGTTAAAATAGCATGTAAATGGTTGGGAACCAATCTCATCTTTCCAATACTGTTGCCAGTTCATGACGCTTTCCAAGTTCTTCTGGTTTTCTCTCTTACAGGGTGGGATATAGGAGCACTAAGTAACAGAAGACAGAGAGTAAACCTATTAGTGTATAGAATTTCATTGGGGTCTTTCTGGTTTTCAAATACTTTGTTTTACTATAGTCCATGGCCTAGGACTGATGAGAAGGTATACATGTACTGACATTGTCTGTGTTAACATGGAATACCCATCCCAGTGGCCATGAATGTCACTACTATGTAGTGTGGTTTTCCTCGTCACTCTTGATTTTGATCTCAAGACAAGAAAAGGTTCTGAACACTGCTGAAGACATGGGCCAATGATTGAAGAATAATCTGAAATAAACCTTATTTAAAACATACCTCTTAATAACAAATTTTTACCATAATACACCTTGGCTAGGACTGTCTATGGGGACCCACAGCCATTTTTTTCCCTACAGAAATGGGCATTTTGGAGGTAACAAGTCTAATTTTGACATAATCTTTAAATACAATCAAGGGCCAATGATTGAAGAATCATCTGAAAGTGGCTGAAGCACCTTGGCTAGGACTGTCTATGGGGACCTACAGCCATTTTTTTCCCTACAGAAATGGGCATTTTGGAGGTAATAAGTCTAATTTTGACATAATCTTTAAATATAATCAAAATGACACAGCTTAATTTATATTTCAAATTTTTAATTGGGACAATGGCAAAAGAAAAAAAATCCAGTATTAAAGATACTTTCAGTCACTAAATAAAGAATTTTTTAAAAAAACAATAGTTACAATGTTATAATAAATTAAAAGTGAAATACACTTTCAAGGATCTGTCTTTGAAAGGATCTGTCAGTCAACATAAGGAAAGGAGGCAAGGGGCAGGGGTAATAACAAGTAATATTCCCAATTCCATTCCTATCTGTGAGGCTTTGTATTTTCCTCTTCTCTTCCAACTAACCAATAGCTAGCTCCTCCTGGCTGATCCTGAGGTACCACTTAACCCACGAAAGTTTTCATTCCCACGTTCTCCCAGACAATGGAATCAGCAGAGATTCCACTAGAGTATATGATCAGTGTACTTTGTAACTGATGGCTTTCCTAGCCAGTAGCCAGCAAAGTTGTAACCATGAAAAAAAACTAGATGAAGCCAGATAGATTCAGCAACACCGAGAAATTGCTCTCAGCTCTGGATGTTAAAGTATACTCTGAGTATCCTAAGCCATCTTCTTCCATGTCCATCATTTCTGATGGTGAATGCGGCAGCTTCTTCTACCTCACTTAATAAGCCTGAACCTGTTTGCTCCTTAGAGCTCTCTAATGATTTTCATTTTACAAGAACATTAAGATTCCTCTGAGCTCTGCAACTAGACACCAGTGGTTCCATCCTTCTCCTCTGAGGAAAACAAAAAGCAGGGGTTGGGGGGAGTTGGAGCTTTACAGCCTGATTGATTTGCACTGACCCCTTCATTCTCTTATTTGTTTATTGTTTGGTTTTGTTTGCACATGTGCTTGTGTGTGCAGGTACACAGGTGTAAAAGCAAGACTGTCCCAGGGTCCTGCACCGGGGGCACCATCCACTTTTTATTTGAGAGAGTTTCTCTCTGGCTTGGAACTTTGCCAAATAGCCTACGACAGCTGCTAGTTAGCCCCAGGGGTCCAGCTCTCCCCACTCCCATATCACAACCTCTGAGATTATAAAAAGTGTAGCACCAGGTCCAGACTTCTTTTTTTTTCTTCTTTATTTATTTTGAATTTATCAAAAAAAACCCAGTAAAATGAATTTAAAATGCTGAAAAGTTAACAATAACTATAAAGAAGATAAAAATCATAAACATGACTTATCAAA